>VWZN01017234.1:168253-190005 GCA_013396955.1 Regulus satrapa
CCCCCCAACCCCCGGCTGCTCTTCTGCTGCCCCCCGGGCCTGCCTGCCGCCCGTGGCGGTACTCACAGGGGCACGGCGCGTCACGGGCAGCGCCATGGGCACGAACACAAGGGGGGGCCGCTGCCGCCGCTCCGCACAGAACCGTCCCGCTCTCCGCCCAAACCGGCGACCGCTCCCTCACGCTGCCGCGGCTCCCTTTAAACGCCGTCCTGCTCTGCTATTGGACAACTTCGTACGATGCACGCATTCCATTGGTCCGTCTGCACAGGCCCCACCCAGGCAGGAAACGGCCGCAGCCGCTTCCGGTGGCGGCGCGGGGGCCGCAGCGCCCCCTCAGGGCGGGCCCGAGCCCGAGCCCGAGCTCCGGGGACTTCAGCGCTACCGTAACTGCCTAAACCGGCAGAAAAGTTCACTTACAATTCTTCTCCAGCCTTGTAAAATTAGCACTGACTTCTAGGGTTTCAGATAACTCCCCATTTAGCAGGATAATTTATTTCAGCTAACCACTGATCCTTCACTAAGAGTTTTTCTTAGGCAGTACCTGCAGTAATTAATACGTGTAAACAAAAATGTTTACGGTTCAAGACTTCAAGAGCAAAACAAGGGAAGGGAAAAAAACTGCAAAAGAAACAGATTTTGAACGATACCAGTCTAACATTTTATTTATTGCATACAAAAGGATTTATTTTGACAATGGAATTTTATATGAAAAGTAATTTGATGCATACTGTTGAGAATCTTATCTTCAAAGATGCTGCAGAAAACTTAAGGCAATGCATCTAAGCATATAAAGCACAGTAAGTGGTGGAAATGTTCAAAATGAAAAGCCTATTCCTTCTTCCCTTCACCTGTGGTTAAGTCAGAACCTTCTGGAACAGGAGTGAGCTGCAGCTTTTCAGCTCCTGCAACAGCATCAGGATCAGAACTCTGCGATTCCTGACAAATGCCCAAGTGGTCAGCATCACATGACAACGTTATGCATACATTTAAAAGCAAGACAGTATCAGTAGTCATTATGTAACAAATCGATTCATGGATCACTAAAATACCTCCAGTACCAGGCACTCAAATCAGACCCATAAAATATTTCCTTAAAAAGAATTTTAAAATCCCCCAAACCTGTGCTTCTCTGTCCTGTAAGGAAGCCAAAATAGATTCTAGCCCATACCCAGAGACTCAGTTATTCAGAGGCCCTGGGTTTCTTGTCCTGTATCTCTCTTCTTGGAAACTTTTAGAAATGAGTATCATCAGTCTTTTCAAGCATCAGTGGTCAATTAACTTCTTTCAACAGTTACTGGAAAACACCGGAAGTGTCTGTTCAGTCCTTCCACTTTTATTCATTCTTAGCAATGAATAAATTAATGCAGCTTCAACTTTGCAGCCACTTTCAGTTTCCTACAACCAGAATGTTCAAGCAGCTCCAGCATAACCCCAAGTCAGGTTTTGAAGGAGTCCAATCGTGTTGCCTCTCTCCCATATCCCCCATCATACAAGCGCAAAGTGGTTTTAAGTTCAGTTTCAGCAATGCAATTAAGCTTGAAAAGGTCCATTTATCACACATGCTGGAATAAAATTTCTCCCTGTTTAAAGCCTCAGTGCCAGAGGTGTGAAGTTTGCTGCCAGCAATAGACACTGTATTCACAAATGCTACTTACTAACAGGTTAAAAAAAATAAATAAAAGGGAAGCAGCTTTAACCATCCAGAAACAGGCATCAAATTAGATAAGGTAATATTCATAAATGGATTTTTAGTGTAAACATAACAGTTTATCTTCTAGGTTTACTGTAAACCATTTTACATGTAATCTGATCATGAAAGACAAAGACAAGAGAAACTGAAGGTATTTATTATTCAATCCACTTACAAAGCAGGTGGCTTAATGCAAGCTAACTGACATGTTCATATATGATCCCCAATGAACACCTTTTCCAAGTGACAGTAATACTGTCTCAATGTTTTTGCACATTTGCATTCTGCAATGTTGAGCACATTTATATAAACTATAATCTATCAGACGTGAAAGGATGCTGATGAGCAACTTGAATCCTGATATAGATTAAAACCTCCTTCAAAGGCAAAATGTTAGTACATTATAACTTAATTCTATATACTATTTATGCAGCAAATCTTAACTATAGAAAATATTTCAATCAGTGATGGACTGTTGGTAATTTATAAAGAGGGAATCTATGATCAAGGCAAAAACTAGGGAACCACGATTTGTGTCTCGGTTTCTGCAGGAATTTACAGGCTTTCAACTTACTAATGAAAAAAAAAAAAAAACCAAGAGACAAGTGGATTTAGCTAACTTTATTAACTTTAAATCTAATAAAAATCCCAAGACAAGCCTGGAATCCTTAGAAATTCTATGAATTCATGTATATAAACCCAAACAAAAACCCTGCAGTTTTAAGTCCTTATTGAATGGTTTTACATTAAAAAAAAAAAAAAAAAACCACAAACCAACAAAACCCAAACAAATAAAAAAACACAGCCAAAAAAACCCCAAAAAACCAACCCTCAATGTGCGCAGATACTTCAACTTAAGTTAGCAGAAGACCAAACAGATTCTAAGCTCTTTTTCCAATGTCCCTAATAATTCTTTCAATCTGCAAGTATCTACAATCCAGCTAACTGAAATCAACATTTAGTGTTCACTAAGAGCTGTTTCACAGCAGCATATATTTAAGTTAGGGATTCAAATTTCTAGACATAGAAGAAAATGATAAATACAATCTGAACAGCAGTCTAAATGTTTAATATTGACATTCAAATATATCTGCATTGTGCTGAAATTTTAAAAACAAACACAAAAATCTGATCGGACAAAAACTCTGGTGATGAGTATGCTATATGTATCAGTCAAACTGAATATAATTCATATTCTGTTCCCAGTATTACGGATGTTATTTGACTCATAACTGATCTTGTAAATATACAGCAGCCATTTTTTCCTAATTAAGGAATGTCTCAATACATAATATTATCCTTTTCTAGATGATCTTTATACATTTAAACTAAAATACATATGATCGATTAAATTAAGGAATTCAAGGTTAGTAATGAGTGAAATCATACTTCCAAGCTTGATACTACGTAAAACAACCCAAAAAAGAGACCACACAATTCTATTTACTAAAGCAGCTAATCTCGCCTGCAAGTTTGGGGTCACAAAGCCCATAATATGTGCAAACAAACGCAATACAAGGAACCATGCAAAAATACAGTAATGAATTTAAAGAAAAAAAAAAAAGTAAAACGAAACAAAACAAATTTATAAATACACTGAAACTCAACTGTCTTCTACATAAACTGTAGGTCTAGCATTAGTTGTACCATATAGCAGAGCCAGCACTCTGGGTTCAATGCTTCCAAATCTGCGCAGGTAAGTCATGCCATCTTTGGTTGACTGCAGTACCAGGAAGGATGAGAGGGAGCGAGAGGGAGGACAAGAGTTCTGGAAAGCAGTGTCAACTTTCACTAGGCAGCTGGGCCTCAATGTCCACTCTGCAAATGGGGCACTTCTTGTTAGTAATCAGCCACTGATCTACACATACTTGGTGGAAAAGGTGCATACATGGAAGGCGCCTGTCATCAGAACACAAAAACGTTCGTGTTAATAAAGCATTTCCAGATCAACAAACACACAGGAAAAAACACCATGTGGGGCTCTGCTCCCGAGGTCTGTTCTTTCTGCTTTCCCACGGGTTTCACAGCCTTTCCAGTTGCACATGCATTCTGTCTAGTTCCAAAAAGAAATGGAATATAGGCAAGGAAGTCAAGCATCAACTGGCTTCTGCTGTATTAGACTGATGGAAACCTGTCGCAACTTAAGCAGCATGACTCCAGAAACACTGACAGTCCTGATGAATTCAGGACATCAGCCTGGCCTCATGTTATAACACAGGCAGTCCAACTATGAAAGACTGTGACAGAATAACCCACACTCTACCTAAGGACAATGCAGACTGAATACAGTGTATTTTCAACTGCAATTGTTTTACTGTGTTAGTTCAATGACAGTAATTAACTGTAACTGCTAACCTAAGCAGTACTGCAAAGCAGTGCACCAGATTCAAGTATGGTGTCAAAGCTAAAATATTAACATTATATTCTGATATTCAGTGTTATTTACCTGACATCTTCACCTTCCTCCAATATAGACAAACAGATGGTGCACTTTTCCTCTGTGTCTTCTTCTGTTCCTTCCTCCCCATCTTGTTTGCAGTGCAGTTTCCTCTGTGAGAACCAATCAGTTGTTACCTTGTTAGTAGAGATGACATTATTGACAAACTGAGTAAAATCTGGTTTTGATACATATTCAACACATATTTCTTTGAAAACATTTTGTAATATTTAATCTGTAAAATTAAAATCTACTTGAACCAAAATGAATCAAAACCAGCACTTGGAGCAAAACCCAGGATATTTCAGGTTAATGACAAAAGTCTGCCAGATAATTAATTTCATAGTGCTGCAACCAGTTCTTTTACTTATTTTCTACATTCACATATCTTTATTTCATTCATGTAGAGGCAAACAAAAATCCTTTCAACCTAGTGTCACTATTTATCAAGTATGAAAGAACAGTGCCATGTGGATGGGATTGTATCTTATCACAGACTGAACTCCAACTGATGAGAGACAACATCAGTTGTCACAACTGTGTATCCCAGATCAAAACCTCCTGGTGTTCCAGTCTTCCCCAGGTGTTCACAGTAAAGGTTAAATTGATATATACCAAGCAGGTAAGCACTGTGAACTGTGTACTGCAAAGGAAGCTTTCCTTTGTGAGCTATCACTGAAGTCTGTTGTTTGCTTTTTCACTATTCACAAGGCTACCTCTAACTACTGGACACATTAATCATATCAAACTACTTCTGTTTATCACATCACAGTAGCTCTTTAACTAAGGAACTAATTTTACATTCTTGTCAAACAAGGGCATTGTAAGCTTTGTTTACAATCCTTAAAATTTCAAGATACAGAAAACACGCCCTCTTTGCAGCTGACGTTTCTGCAGATTTAAGCTAACTGTTAACACTATTACAAGTTCAAAGAAATACTACAGACAGGCCACAACTTGAGAAATCCTCACCTTTTTGTATTTATGTGGATATGTGCATCTTTCTATAGTTCCCTGTGTTGCTCCACGATTAACATTGCCTAGTCGTTCCTCCAAGTGAATCAGCTCCTAAAAATCATGAAGGAATAAACAGTGTAAAAACTATTATTTCAACTACATTGAGGAAGCATTCACTTTATTCTAACCCTTTTGCAATTTTAGAATAACAAGCTCTTATTTCCCGAATTAATTAAATATAGGCAAAGCCAAAAAATGTACGTTGTGTGGGAAAAGTGATGGGCTTCTGTAGAAAAACCCACACAACACAGTCTGGTATTCTAAGTTCTAGGTAAATACTATTTTATTACCAAAAAAAGCAAATGTTTGCCAGCTAGTATGGCTATAGTATGTTCACGCATACTTCTATGTCTAATGAGGAAAAGGCAATTAAAATATGCTATGTAAATATTTGCTTTCTAACAGTCATTAAGGCCTTGAAGAAAAAAAAAAATAACTGCTTAAGTCGAAATACAATGACTGATTTATTTTTCTCCAGCAATGAGTTTATTAAAACCATGAGATGTCACTGAAGAGGTTTTCAGTGGACTAGGTCATTAACTCTCTGCATCTGATACCTTTTATATTCTGTTTTTTTCCATTACTTCATTTCAATTCCTGCACTATCCAACAGGACAGCACTGTTAGGGTGGCCAAGTTCCAGCCTCACTTGGAGGATCCAAGTGGCATAACTGGCACACTCAGAGACCCCATTGCCTTCTCCCAGAATGTCATGGGACTATTCAGTCCTGCTGATGGCTGGTGGGCAGAACAAGATGTACTGTCAGATAATTGCCACCTAACCAGGGCACCTTTTCCTGACCAACTTTTCCCTATGCTTTTATCCCACTCCACAATGGAGAAGGCCCTCTGTAAGGAAAAGGTATTTTCTTTATGATTCTTTTCTATCTATATATAGAACTGGCTCTATGATATACCCTCCCCATATTCCCTCATGACACATTTTCACATATATCTAGTTTTATTCTATTACAAACCTCAAAATTGCCCCTGAAAGGGCCTCTGAATGATGTTCCATCCAATCCCGATGAAATGTAACGGATGTGAGGGTAGCCCGCCATGTCTGGTACCTATTCAAACAGCAGACGTTAAGTTAAACCTATTCAGAACAGTTTCAGTATTTTACTGTTCACTTTGAAAAGTTTAAGTTCTTCTTGACTTCATTGAGATGCTTTTTATACTCCTCAGCCTGAGCATACAATTCCAGCTGACAGCACAACACAAACACCACTCTGACACATCTAAACATTTCCAGAAGCAGAACAGAAGTGAGACCAGATCCTCTCCTGTCATCTCTCGACATCTGCATTACAGTTCCAGAAGTCTCAAAATCTCACCCTACATTATATAAACCACCATAAACATCTATCCTTGTAAACAGAACGACTAACAGCTACACACGAAGTTATGAAAAGGACTTGCTGCAGATTCTCAAATATAAGCTTTTGGTACCACAGAAGAAACAAAACTAAAAAACTCAGTCTGGAAAAAGCAGGCGATACTCTCGTCTGACTCAGAAGAACTGAACATCTTCAGACACACTTTAAATTTAGACGCTGATAAAAAATAACACTCAAAATTCGCATCTAAAGTCACAGTTACCTCCACATATACTCTACATTCAAGCATCCACTAAACCTCCTTGCACAATAAGGGACATGAGCAGTGAACAGGAGCCCCGTGTCCAGTGCTGTATTCCACAGGCCCTTCAAGCACCAGCACTTGCAGAGCAAAGCTCTGACAGTTAATATAGCAGGGACCACCTCCACAGCAGGGCTGCTGCATTCCTTTTTTTACCCCAGCTAGATGAGCGTTCACCTTTTGTCAGAAACATCCCAATAGCAGTTTTTAATGAACAGGTGAAAAAACCCAAAATGATGAGCAGATTTCGTTTACTTAACCCCATAGCACACCAACAGGCAGACTAAGCAGCAATTCACTCAGAAATACTTGAGTACCATCTTCCTTTTTGTGCTGTCAGTTGATAATGTCTCTGCTGCTACATATGACAGCTCAACATTCATCTCCTAAGGCTGTCCACAAATCAGATTATCCCAGATACTACTCATGAAGTCACATATTCATGTTGCTCCTCTTCTTCCCATCAGACACTTCCAAGTTGAACACCTATAAAGGTGCAAAGCTCAATGAATGCATTGTGGAAAAGCACAGAACTAGACAAAGCTACACATATCAAGTAAGAGACCAAGAAGCTGCCTTTCTACAGTTTTCAAATCCAGTCTTATAACTAAAAGCTGACAGGGAGAGACAAGATTTCTCTGCCCTAAATCATTTTTTTCCAGAAAAGAAAGGCAGAACCTGATTATTTTAAAGCAGTTTACGTGATGCTTGTTAAATGACAATGTAGTGCCAACATCTGCCACTAATACAGCCACAATATTGGTCTTAAATGTTAAACCAGAGTAATAGAAACCCAAGATGCATATTCATGTGCATACTGAAACACTTCATGTAAGGAATATTTGTTGGTATCATAGGTCGTTGTTTGACAATATAAACTGTGGCTGTAACTAGGGAAGTTTGGGGGAGCAGACTAAAAATATGCTGATTTGTAAGAAATGTCTTAGATAATCACTGATTTATGATTCATTCTGCATTTTAGCATGTAACTCTACTTCATCTTTCAATTACAGAAAACGCATTTGAAGAACTAGGTCATTCACTCACACTATGAACACACTTATTGTGCCTGGTTTTTACTAGTCATAGACCTGTCTGGCATAATTTGGAAAATTTTATTGCTCATTATAACATTGGGAATCGATAGCCACCACTCAGAGGAAGGGAACTCCTGACAAAACTTAACCTAAATCTCAGAAGTGATATTGAGTGCCTGCTTCTTATTGACCAGGATTTGAAATCAGTCTTTTGGAAAACACTGCATCTGATAGTGCAGATACTGCATCATTGCAAGAAGTGCAAAGTCACAGATGTATTGCTATAATTCCATAATTACAGTTCCAATTGCCTCAGCAGTCAGTTTACCAACTGCAGAGATGTGCACCTGGATAGGTCTTCTATTTGGAACAAATCCTGCTACTGGGAGACTAAGAAACCTACTAAATTTTATTTTAACAGTACAAACCCAAAAATTGTTCAGAGTACCTACCACAACAAACTACTGAACTCAAGACAACAGAAATTTTGTGTGGGACAATATGTTTTCATGCTAATAATTGGGCCTTCTCATTATGCTGATAGGAATGGCATAAAACCTCTGCAAAATTACCTGAACATACATTATGTACAGGCTCTTTTATAAAGTACCCTGAGAGCACAGCTCATGTTTCTGGTTAGGTAAAATGCTATTCTGAAAAAACATCTCTAAGAACAATAACAAAAAAAAAAAAAAAAGCCAGTTCTTTTACACCTGCAGAATAAGCAGTCTGCTAACACAGCAAGATTTTAACTAAGTACAATTGTGACTACAAAAATGGAGAAAGTATTTGCAAGAGAGAGCTATCAATAATACCCAACTATAAACAGTCTTATTAAAATAAAATCCCTTTGACAGTTACCACCAAGCTTCAAATGCAAAAAGATATCAGCTCTCATGAAGAGCTTCACACACAAGTGGGAAGTTAGTTTTCACTACGCTTTCATATAAAATGTATGAAAAAAGAAAAAGGTTAAAGCTAATGAAGAATGTAAGCAGTTAAAAGTAAAGCCAGCCTGCACTAAATGTTTGTATGTATTCTTTTGGATACAGTCAAATTAAAATATATACTTTAAAGCAATATATTCTGGACCTGCAAATTCTAGCACAAGTCTGCCAAGAACAGAACAAGAACATTTGTTTCTTGTTTTGCCCTTTCTATTGATAATTTCCATGACCACAAAAATCTGCAGCAACTAAAATAATTCAAGGCTAAGTCTGAACCATTTACAACACAAACATTCTCAACAGTTTGAAACACCTAACTTGCAGGGAAGGATTTGTTCCTTACTCCTCTCTCCTTGAAATACTGTCTATCTTTGCAGGATCTTTCTGCTTTTCAGTTGCCACTCAGTGGGGAGATTCCTGCCCTGTGTGGTACAACCTATCCTGACCACCAGCCTTCATGGTTCACCTCAAGTAAGATTTCATATGTATTACAACAAATCCCATGTAAGCCTTTTCAGGGGCAACTAACTGCTCAGCTACTATCAAACACAAAAATAAGTAAAGCTCATCATTGAATGTCGTAAGCCAAAAACAAATAGGGAAAAACTGCAGTTTTCATAGAAAATCACTGGGTGAAGGAACCCAATAAAGTACCATCTGCTGCATAGATAAATCCCACTGGTACCTGTGTCTTAGGGAAACATAAAATGAGTACTCTTCAACAGCTTTTATTTTAAAAAAAACACCCAAAAACCCAAAGAACAGTAATTCACGTTTATATTAAGAAAAAAATTAGAAGCTTTTTCTTAAAAAATGCAATTCTATTTGATGCAGCTAATCAAGGCTATTTCAAACCTGAAGTTCATCTTGAACTACTCTCACTACATCAAGTTGCAGCCCTAAGTGTTCAGGTATTATACAGAAACTTGTTGGCTTTTGGGGTACAGAACAGCTGCATCTCTTAGAGCAACAACACCTGCATGACTACACTGAACAATATTATTCTGACCAGCACACAACTACCATAATGTGCTGGGACCTACTGGCTTACACCTCCAAATCCCTAAGGATATTCACAACTAAGAGTAAAGACAGCCTCAAACACTCTGAACCAATCCACAGGTCAAGGAACAAAACAGTAAAGCTCTGCAACAGAAGAAAAAGGGGGAAGAGCATATTGAAAGCTGGATGGGAAATACCTGAGAGAGATTAGGATACCACGAGAAACTTTAGGTTTTCTTGGGGTTTTTGTTTGTTTTTGGGTTTTTTTGGTGGTTTTTTTTTGTTTGTTTGGGGTTTTTTGTTTTTGTTTTTAGTTTTGTTTTGGTTTTTTTGTTGGTTTTTTGTTTTGTTTTGTTTTTTGTTTTGTTTTTTGGGAGGGAGGGTGTTTGGGGCTTCATTTTTTACAAAAATATGACCCAAAGATCTCCCTCAGTCTGAGAAGCTGCAGGTTCACAGATAAATTAAGGAGTCTTCTCAAGGCTTGCATCAACTCTTAGCGAGATTTATTACACCATACCTAGCAAATTACAGAGTCCAAATATTTCCCCCACCACTCCTCAGCCCTGAAATTCACATTCAACGGGGACATCATTCAAAAGGGCAGAAAAAGCTGAAGTCAAGAGTCTGGGACACCATACCCCATAATAAATTAGAGAAATTGCCATCTTGCCCACCCTGATGTGGTAAACAGTGCTAGAACCCCAAGTCAAAAAGCCTCTCATTAACAATGCCAAAGGAGCAGCCAAAGGAACCCAGAGTAAACAGAAATAGAAAAGGCATCTAACAACAAACACTGCCATCACAGAAGAACAGAGGAACAGATAAAAAGCCTTTGTGTCCTGCATCCTTCTTGTCTAATGTTCCATTAGTTATGCTATGCTCTGATCTTCGAGTCTCCCTAAAAATGATCAGTTAGCAGAACGGGTATTTGTCCAGAATTTATTTCATTCAACAGCTCTTTCCTCAGCACATGCATGGCCTTGGAACAGTAACAAACATGAAGTCTAAGCCACAGTCTCAAAGTAATTACATTAAATCAAAGAGGGAAGCAGCCTGATCCTTGGATACACACATTTGAAGAAAGCTCTTCCTAACTGCTTTGAATCTAGGACTCCTCCTGAAAAAACACTTCAACAGGCAGAAGTCTCTTCAACCAAACCAGTAGAAGAGGAGACTGTGTTTCCCCAACCCTCTATTTGGACTGTCAAAACTGCTGAACGCTGATTATCTTCCCCCACATATCGTTATCAATTTGTCTCCCTGAGAATTAAAACTGCATACTGCATTCCAGCACTGAGTAGATTAAGATCTGGTTAATCTGCATCTAATTAAAGTCAGAAACTCATAAGAGAACTAATGCCATTAAAGCCCAGGTAATTCATTATGTCCTTTACAATCTGGTGGTAGTCTGAAGGGGTTTCAGTACTCCACAGAAAAAAAGGCATAACGTCAATTATTCTGCGAGCCATTTCACGAAGTGGATTCAACATTAATGAAATTCTTAGTTGAGTGACTGCATCAGTTAACTTTAAAAGACAACCCCCTCCCAAAAAATCATCAAAAAATATGACTCATGAAATCCCTATTTAGTAGCCTCTGTACTTGAAGAAGAAAGCATTCCTTAGAACATTAATGACTTTGCAGAGGGACTCTAATCACAGTTCAGCCTCTCCTCCCCCACCCATATTCCTAAAGTTACAAAGGAAAAAAACAGGTGGCAGGTGCAAATAATCTGTTGCCTAAAACAGAACTTTTGTTTAAATTCCAGTCCAGTTTGTTAGATGAAAAACTTCACTGACTACTTGCTCTCTATTCAAAACAAGTTTTGCTGACAGATCTGCTGTACTCTCACACACACGAGAACAAAACCTGTGACTTTATTTCCACAGAAGGGTAGCGTCATCAAAAGCATCTGTAATGCTTTGAACTCTTTGTGTATATAACTTCTAGCAGAGCTCTAACCTGCCTTCATGTTCTTCTAGTGTGTGAATACACTTTAAATTGGTCAAGGACTCTACAGAACTTCAAAGGCACAGCGCCCGATGTGATCACAGCAAGGCTCAAGCCAGACCCCAAGCACTTGAGGAAGAGCTGCTCAGAGCAGGGTGTTCACAATGAAACGTGCAGCGTATGCAAGGCCACAAAACACCAACAACTTCAGCTTCACCCAGCCACTCATTAATCACTGTTATAAAGAGCAAATATCCCTACATAAACACTTGCACAAATTTCTGTACATGTAGAGACCCTTATTTCATCTGCCACTTCTACCAGTTAGAAACTGCAGTTATCAAGCAGAAGGGCATAAATCCCTACAGTATTCTACCACACATTCAGGAAATACTTCTGAACATTCTCTATCGCAGCTTTCTTCTCCTCTACTAATAAAAAGATGAAGAAGAGTGGGGTCCCAGCTATTTGCTCACATAACATTTTAGTTATAGGAATATCCCAATTAAAATGAAAATACAATTGAAAGTTTTTATCACACTGTAACGTAAGGGTCATCTGAACTCCTAAGCTTCTAGAAACTTCAGTGATAATTGAAGTAAACCCCACAGATTACTTACTAGCCCTGACAGAAAATTAGCTAAAACAGGCACAGATTTAATCTGTTGCCTCCTAACACAATTACAGTTCCCTGAACTACAGTTCCCTTAGGAGGGAATCTAAAGCAGCTGACGTTACCTGTTACCGTACAAGACATGAAATAAAGGTGAGAGGGGAAAGCCATCTTTCATCCCCTTGAAAAAGCAGACACCTAACTGAAGAATGCAGAAAAACGTAACTGGAAGAGGTGATGCACAGAAGAAGGTTATGCAATAAGAATCTCATTGGCTACACTAAAATATCAAACTCTACAGACTGCTTTAGAAAATCTGTGCTATGAATGCGAGCAGCACCCATGAACAACCAAGCCTCAGGCATGAGGGAGATACCTAAGGATCATCACACCTGATAGTTAAAGAGTGAGGAACACGCAGTGCAACACCAGACTCGAGACAGGTACTACAGTTTGGTTATAAATCTACAGCTGAAGCCCCAAATGTCAATTCAGGCTACTAACAGAGGAATTTTGAAAAGATAAGACTTGCAGATTTTTTTAATTATTATTTTTGCATTCATTTACAGATGAACTCACAATTTTGATTAGATTAACTAGCTTTACGAGGATTAAAAATTATTGCTTGACCACACAGAAGCACTAAATACATGTTTCTAAAATCTCAAACTAAATTTGTTTCTCTGAATTTTTATTGAAAAACTTTTTTTTTTAATTTAAAATTTATTTTTAACTAAACCTATGAGCATTCTTTTAAAAATAATACTCTATAACAAGAGTAAAGATATGCTGGTTTGTTTTGGTTTTCTACTGTATATCCAAAAAAATTATTTTTAACAGGGGACACCCTACCCTCATACTTCCTGCAGATTTTAATACTTCATGCTACAAAATTATATACTTTATCCCACAGATTTAGGCAGGTGAATAATATATGTTATTTGAAAACAATGAAATCTTTAGATGGAATTCTAGTTGTGTGTACAAACACCTTAAAAAGAAAGCATCGGTGCTGATTCTCACGCATTGGGTGGAAAGTTGGTACCTTTAACAATCCAAAACTCAATAAAGAATAATCTGAACTTTAAAAATCAGATGCAGAGGGTCAATGCATTGCAATGCAAGTGACAATTTAATTCAAGTTTATTTTATTTTACAAGAGCTGAAGTTAGAAACGTAGATGTCCTTATACTGTTTTCTCTTCCTACACAATGGGCCTGCTCAAGCTCCCTCGTTGGAGTAACACACAAACAGACACAGTGAAATATTTTCAGTTAAGCACTTTGCAGCAATGTATGCAAGTCCATTTTCCTGACAAACAAAATCAAAATGACCAATGATCATAATTTTCCATAAGCTATTTCCTTACCATGAGAGGAAGAGCCCCTATTTGCAAGTGATGCAGTCGAGGAGGTGCGTGGTAGTGGGCCAGGTGGGGATGCAAGGGCCCTGGAGGGTAAGTAGCTGCAGTCACACCAGCTTCAATTCCTAGTTCCCTGTCACACGAATGAAAGTGGCATTACAGTAAAGGAACAGCTTGCCTCCTAGGTAACCATCCCATTGCTTTGGAGATCCTACAACACAGTACTGCTACAACAACAGTTTCACATATAATTATTTTTAAACCATATTTCAACTTCGCTAAAGAATCCCCTCCCATCATAACTAAAGTTATTTTTAAAACAGCTGCAAAGATTTAGTATGGAAAAAATTGAGACAACTCCACATTTAAGTAGCCCAGTAATACTATCCATGTGGAGCCTCCTCTGCAGCACACACTGTGGGAACAGCGGTTGTCATGCACGCACCTCTTCACTAATGGCCAGAAATATGTTTTTAAATAATAAATATATTGTGGAACTTAAGTGCATGCTTCATAAGTGGGCCTGATGCAATTGTAAATAAGTTCAAACAAGGAGGGGAGAGAATGTACTAGTCTGTACTAAAAAACCTTAAAAAACACTGGAAATACATTTAAGATATTGAATAGTCAAAGCAGTATTTCAAAGCCTTATCAATATCTACAAACATTACACTACAGGTACATGCAGCAGCTTTTAAAACCACAGCTAACATTATCAGCACACTATGGTGTCCTGTCAGAGTGCCAAGGGCTCAAAGAGTGTCTTATTACTGACCAGGCAGATCTCTCTGGAGCTTGTCGAGGATGGGAAGACATTGTCTGAGGCACATGGATGTGATGCCCATGACCATAATTAGGATGCATTCTGTGAGGATGTGGAGGAGGCCGCTCATGAGCACGTCTAAACAACAAAGAACAGCCACAATTAATTTCACATACTTTTTATTATGAAGAAACCAACACCCATAACTAAAATGTTACAGAGCTACTACAATGCCTTTAAAATAAGAAACTCACCATGAAGTATTTTAATTTCTACTTTAGATATAAGTTACAAACTAACTTTAACACAGGTTTCATGTTCAAA
Organism: Regulus satrapa; assembly: GCA_013396955.1. Classification (NCBI taxonomy): domain Eukaryota; kingdom Metazoa; phylum Chordata; class Aves; order Passeriformes; family Regulidae; genus Regulus; species Regulus satrapa. The sequence goes on from VWZN01017234.1 coordinate 183,038, forward strand.
CCAAAGCCAGCTTCAGCTACAGCGACCTGCCCTTCACTTGGCAGACATGACTACAGAGACAGAGTGTTTAATCCCAACCTCAAAGGGCAGGTACAAAAGGGCCATGTGACAGCCATGCTCAGATTCAGTGTCATTCACAGCTCTGCTGAAGATTATTTCTAGTAAAACTATACCAGCAAAAGTAATTATGGGAAACTCAATACACTGATCAGAGGACATTTTCCTTGAAACATGTTTGCATCAAAGCTTGGGTAAAAGAGGCACACAGTTTTTATCCATGCCAGCTGGTACAGAAAAACTAGGGATTTGAAAAAAGAAAAACTCCTGCTGACTGATTTCTGTTACTTTCCCACTTCCCACTTTACCACAGAAAGAAATGGACTAGGATTTTTCTTTCCATTGCTTTCCATTGCCAAAAGGATGGCTTATTATTCAACCTAAAAACTCGTATTTTGCCAAAAGCAGCATGTCCTCCAGGTTCAACCCACCCTAAACTACCTGACAAAGGGGAGAAGACATTTAGTAAACTCACATCTCTAGAGCGGCAAAAACATACTTAACAGCAAACTATTCTAATCACTGTAAAGTGACAGTTCTCCAGAGAAATCTATCAAGCTTGTATAAATTATGTGAGAACTCCACATTTTTTGCAGTGGGACTAAAATGAGAACAGACCTATCAGGATAGAACATACTTGTAGTCTCACCTCCCTTCAGTTTATCAAGTAACTATGGAGGAAAAAATCTGGAATAGCACCAATTAATTTTTAAAAAAGGCAAGACAACTTCCATAGTTTCATGAAACTTGAACATCATGTAGAATTGTTGAAAAAGGGCAGAACAATTCCATATGGTTACAAACCAAACTATTAGGGAAATATCACTGAGCAAACTGGCACTGTCTGACCCAAGACTGCAGACTTCAGAAAAAATGTCATGGAAGAACCTACTGTCAGCATTTGCCTACAATTTCCTACACATATTCATGTTTCTATATAAATTCACTAAGCTGCAGAATTGCCAGTATTCACAACTCCAATCCCCAGACCACTGGAAAATGTCCAGATCTGACAAGACAGCTAGCACTGTTATTTTTCCCTAAAATGCTACCCTGCTGTCTCATGGCCACTGGCTTCTCTGTCATGTGCCATTTGCAGGCAGTTACTGCCCATAGATATTTAACTTGGAAACTGCCTCACAAGATGCAGTTAAAGCAGAATTCTCTTTAAGCATTAACTTCTAAACAAAGTTTTAAAGCTATGAGTCAAATCTGTCTAACAAAGTTAGGAGCAAGAACTGGAGAGCTCGTTCTTGAAATTCTCTTAGATATTTAAACACATTACCTCCAGAATTGAAACAAGTAAATATGAATGTACGACTGACTTGCTATCTGTCAATACTGGTACCAACACTCTTGTTAAGCAACGACAGTAGCTTAACTACTAAACCACTAAACAATAGCTTGACTACTTAACTAACTAAACAGTAGCATGTTTTAGTAGCTACAACTAAAGTAATTTCAACACTGATCACATTCTCAGTCTCCTTCTCTTCTAAAGCAAGAGGCATAGTGAAGACGTATAAGTATCTAATCTGAAACCCTGTATATGGCCCCTCGTGACAATTAGTTCATTTTATTTTGAAGTATTGGTTACATAAAAACAATCTTAGCTGCATTAACAAGGCAAAACATGCTGTCAAGAGACATCTGACCAGAGTTTATGATGCAGTCTCCAGACTGTCCAGCTTACAAAGGAATTCCTGCTTATTACCCAGAGTAATAGGCAAGAGACACAAGCTTCCCTTATCTTCCATGCCCCCTTTGTGCCTTACCTGGACACACTACTGAGAGATGTAATGGAGTGGGGTCACTCCCAGCACTCACAGGACTCTGATGATTTCTACAGACACTTCTCACCATGGGCTAACACTAACAGTTCCTAACCATGCAATTAACAGTTTGAGAGTCACATGCAACATTTTACAAACCTGAGGGAAATGAATTATATGTTTAGATATTGCTCTGAGTACATTTGTGACATACGTTGGGTGTTGCATCATTCTTCTCCTCTGGACCTCCATCCTCTGGATCACTTCATGAGGATGTAGCCTCTGTGCTGGAGGAGCTGTTGCAGGGATGTGGTGGGAGATTGGCTGGTGCGTTGCAGGGAGATGCTGTGGTATCGGAGCAGCTGCATTGGCTAACGGATGAGTTGGTGGTGGAGGTGGAACAGGATGAGAAGATGCATGAGAGGAGATTGAAGGATGAAAGGGATGCACTGGATGAGGGATAACATAATCTACTTGAGGTGGAGGTTGTGGCTGTGGAGGAGGATTTCCATGAGAGTGAGGACATGCAGAAGCTTGATGGTGAAGAGGTCTGGTCAAGGAAGCATCTGCAATGAAAACATCAGGTGCTTTTAATTTGGTCAATTGCAGACTTTAATTTATTTTAAGAAGTATCTTCACACAGGTGTTTAAGTATTATTACATGTCTGAATAGTGGCAATATGGGAGTATGTGTTTATGCAATTTTAAAATAAAGTGATTCTAGGAATGTACCCTATAAGACACCTACATTTTCTACAGCCAAAAGCATTCTGTTTTCCAATACTGGCAAAAAGAAGAAAAAAATAAAGCTTTGTGATACCAACTGGTAAAGCTACATAGAAACGTCTAGGAAGGGACTTCCATGATCACCTTGTTCCAAGCCCCTGCCATGGACAGGGACACCCTTCAACTAGACAAGGCTGCTTCAAGCCAGGTCCAGCCTGGGTCTGAACTCTTCCAGGGAAGGGGCAAAAAGTTTCCCCATGCAAGCTGTGCCAGAGCCTCACCACCCTCACAGGGAGGAACTTCTTACTTAAACATGATCTAAATCTACTCTCTTCCAGTTTGAAGCCATTCCCCCTTGCCCTATCACTACATGCCCTTGTCAAAGGTCCCTCTTCAGCTCTCTCAGAGGCCCTTTAGGAACTGGAAGGTACTATAAGGTCTCTCCAGAGCCTTCTCTTTGCCAGGGTGAACAATTCCAACTCTCTTTGCCCATCCTGGGAACAGAGGTGCTCCAGTTCTCTGAGCACCCTCATGGTCCTCCACAGACTCACCCCAACAGGTCTGTCCTTCTTGGGCTGAGGAGCCCAAACCTGAAGCATTATTCCAGGTGGGGGTCTCAAGAGGAAGGAGAAGGACAGAATCCCCTTCCAATATTACTTCACATTTGTTGTTTAATTTTTAAGAGTTTAAGCTCCCTCTTTCCGGGTTCACTATTCTACAGAGGCAAAGTTTACAAAAAAAAAAACCCAAAAAACACAATCGAACAAAAGATTCTGCTAAAGCAGATCTCACTGGTGGGATGGGACAAGGGACCAACCAAAGAAAATTAAATCAAAAGCCAGTGCTAGAATACAAAGAAGATGAAAAATATTTCCACAGTAAACAGTTTTGCAGTCTCGATGTTATGATGGTCACCCATAAGAAAACACTTGAACTTGACCTTGGTCCTGTTGGAGCCCCCTGCTAAACTGCTGAAATCCCTACTCAGAGCGTGTTTTGCCAGGCCGGCCCTAGGAGCAGTACTCACAGGGAGAATGCATGTAGTGGCGGCAGGAGGAGAGCGAGGCCTGCGGTGGCTGTGGCTGCGCCACGATGGCCGAGCTGTAGCCGTCCATGGCCAGCGCCTGGCTGGGCCCAGCGCCCGCCTGGTGCCCGTAGAGCGCCGTGCGCGATGAGGAGCCGGGGCAGCACGGGTCGAAGGCTGACGTGCCGTGGAAAGCGCCGCTCCCGTGACTCCGGATCCCGCTGCTGCTCAGGTCGACCGGCAGTGCCTGCTGCGGAAACAAACCAGCTTCTTCCAAGCCGCTCTTGGGACATTGAAAGCAAAGTCACATTCAAACATTAGATTAAAAAAAATAAACAAAAAAAATACTATCACAAGTAACTGGGATCAAAATTTTGAAGTTTCATGGCTTGACTCAGGAGCATTTTTAAAACATGGTTTAACATTTCTTATTCCTAAGTCTCTCACCAGATTCATGAAATAACTTCCTTACACTAGATTCTGTAAAAATCAACCAAACAAAACCACCCCAAAAACCCTCACCGCCTCCCAACCAAACTGAAAACCTCAACAAAAACCCCCACAATAGATAAATAAGATTGATAGCTCTGCATACTGTAACACAGCACAGCACTTTTCTTTCTTATGACTGTACTTTTTTACAGCTGTGATTTAATTGCTGAAAAACTCTTAAAAAACAATGCTTTTAGAGGAGCAACTATTTTATACTTTTTATATACAGAACATTAGACTTAATATTTTTCTTCCCTCAAAGCAGCTCAATGATTTGCATTGCAAAACTGCTATGATGGGCAGAATATTTCAAGGTAATTATGTTTGGTTTGTTATGCAGTCACTCATTTTACAGCCGTGAAGAGGTCAGCTGTCAATGATTACTTGAAGGATTATGTCTTCATATAAAATTTCAGGGTTTTCTGTCCATATATATTACAGCTCATTTTTTTCCTTTTAGTTCACTTCTATAATGCCTGATGCAGAGCAAGAGAGTAGTTTATAATTCAGCATCCTTATCCTATTCTCTCCTATCTGGGACAACTTGAAATCCCAAGTCACAAGGTGTGACTGTGAGTCACAAGGATGAGGAAACATGCCTGCTCGTGGTAGCTGCTGCCAGAACTGCTGCTTGCTCCACACGGGGGGGCAGGCACGGGAGGAGGAGGCCTTTCCACAGGGCAGCTGGAATCACTAAAGGAAGGAGATAGTGGCACAGCTGGGTGAGGGTTGTGGTGGTGATGGTGGTGATGCTGGAAGTGGTGGCTGTGCTGCTGAAAGCAGCTCGTATGTGGGTGCCCCAAGGCATGATGAGTCTGTGAAGGTCCTCCGCACGGAGAGTGCTGGGGGCAGCACGATGGCAGCCTTGGCATGGCCGGAGGGCCAGTTTCCAGTGTCGAATTAGATGCAGCTCTTCTTATTTCATCTAGAAGACAAAGTTTAATATTCAAGTCAAAGAAATTAGTAAAGCTGATCACTGTAAAGCAGTGTCTTGAACAGAAACCTTGTATCTCTCAATTAAATATTTACCCAATTGAAAACCAGATCTAGACTATAAAAAAAACAAGCTATACAAAAAGTGAGATTTAGCTTTATCTGCCGAATGAACCAAAACCGAATGGTTCAGGTGGAAATACTCATGGCAACCACTGGAGGACATGAACTGACGCTTTATTCCACAAATTTAAGGCACGTCATCAGCAGGGAAAGGAGGAAAAATTGTTCTGTGGTTAGTGTGCAGAGACCTCAAATTCCTGTGCAACTATGGTCCACTCAGGTTAATTGTCTCTCACCACACTTGCAGACAGGGCAGCTTTGTTTCAGTGATGTCATGAGCGTTCCCTGTACATACAGCTCTATGCAGGTCTGTAGAAATGTGCTCCCAGGGAGTTATCCACAGCAGGAGATCTACTCAAGGAATCCAGATACATCCTCTGCTTCCTTACAACACACACTGAAACAACACCTCTGTAACACTCTGCAATGAGAGACTTAATTCCCAGTGAACTACATTCCATCTCCTCAAAAAGCAGGGATGTGGCTTGCTATGTATAACCAAATCATTCCAACAGGCACAAGCACAAGGCTTCAGCAAACTTCCTGTATCTTTATGAAGAAATCAATGGACTTTTTCAGATTCCTGTCCCCTCAGCTTACTATTGTTAGGTTCAGTACTAAAAGTTCACACGGCCATTAATTCAGAGAAGGCTGATCAACTTCCTCTACCTCCTGTGTGCTCAGAGGTGACACAACAGCTCAAAGCTCTTATTCTGTACCTCCAGTTGAAGTGCCAGCAGTGCTGCCACTGGGGAGAGCAGGAGTGGTCTCTGATGCTGCAGAGGGCTGGCTGCTGGAGACATTGGGAGCTGCGTCAGAGGCCTGCTCTGAGGTAGACGTACTGGAGCTGGTAGTGGAAGCAGAACTCACGACCTGCGGCTCCACTCGAGCTGATGTGGTTGGCACCACTGTTGGCTCTAATGAAATAAAAAAGCTTTTATGTTCTTAAAGCTTTAAAAGCTGTTGAGGTTTTTTTATTGTTGTTCCTGCTTTTGAACTATTTTACGAGACAGGCTCAATTCTGGCCTAGCCAGAAGCTAAGAAAGTCAGAACACAAAAAACTGACAGGTTTGAGTATGGACAAAAAATTAAAATTATCTTTATTTTCTCTCTCATGTTTTTTTAATCTACTTCAGTTTTAATAATTAACATAAAATCAATTCTCAACTAAATCAGACATTTAAGTTTTATTTACTGCATTAAAAAATCCTACTATAAAGGAGAATGAATTGTTTTAGTACTTTAAGATAAAAACACTTGCTGATATCCTCCATGAATAGGCAAACTACTCTATGATTAAGTATTATCCTTATAACATTTTACTGCCAATGAAGAACAGAAAAACTTTCCAATCACTCACCAAGAACAGCATAACATCTAAACTAGCAGTACTACTTTACAAACTTCAACCATTCCAGATGTATAGTACTAAAGGCTTTAGCAAGACAAGCTTTGTTTCTAGGCTCAACACACGCTAAAAGCAGATTATCAATATTTGAGACTTCTCTTAAAGGTACATACCTGTTCATATTACATATTTCAAAGCTAACAGTGAGCAATATATCCTGGAAATCCAAAACACTTGATGAGTCTTGTCCTTTACTACATAACTGCAAACAAGTTAAAATTTAAAACTATACTTGGTACGTAATTAGAGCTTAGTTTTGAAAAAATACTTTTAAGTCCAAAATTTATCTTAAGTAATGAAAAGCAATGACATGACTAAGAATATAAGACACCATAAAAGGGAAGAATATCAGAAAAAGCTCAGGTTTTTTTACTAAAAATGTCTGCATGGATATTGGGGGGGGGGGGGGGGAAAAAAAAAAAACAAAAAAAAT
>VWZN01017234.1:190030-221302 GCA_013396955.1 Regulus satrapa
ATGGTAAAGCATAGGGGGGGGGGGGGGGGAGGGAATAAAAAAAGCATCAAGAAACTTCAAATACTTCCTTTACACGAAGTCTCAAAATGAAAAATGAGTAGTTTTCGAGATTTCTTTCTATACCTAGTAGGAATATCAGCAACTCAGTGAGCAAAGGAATAAAGGTATCTCCTCTCTTGCAAGTCTTCCAACTCATCACATTAAAAGAACATGACCTGATATCTACATTTAAATTCCTCTCACTTTTAACATGGCCCTCCAATAGACTAATTTCATTTATTTTAAGGACAACTTTTTGGGTGAAGTGTATAAATGTTTAAATTCAGAAAACAAGAGTAATTTTACGTACATGTATAGCCTACAACGAGAGGCGATCAGCCAGAGCTCAGGTCTGCGACCACCCTGAGTTCCCTCAGACTCAGGTTCCCCACCAGCACTACAGACACTTCTGATTCTCCCTGCCCAAACCAGTGAAAAACAGGGGCTTGGTCCATCGTGAACTACTAGCTAAGAGAAACGGAACTGCTTAACACACTGCCCAGACACGAACCCAGGAAGACAGAAGGAGATGAAATCCTTATGCTCATGGAAGCAGCCGGCCAAGTTTTAAGACCAGTATCTTTGATGAAATAGGTAAAATTGGGATAAACTGCACAGCTGCCTTTTACAGTGTTAAGTCAGAAGTCTGATCATTTTACACTAATTCATGTGTGAAATTTGACGCCTAAACCCAAAAGTAGTATTCCTTAAGGCCTGGAAGATTGTTAGGCATTTCCACAGAAGACAGGAGAAACAGCTAGTCCTTAACATACACATGTTGTGGAAGTGTATTTTAAAAATAACTTAGTTTCTGAACATAAGATTAAATTCTATAATATTAATTTTAAGAATAAGTTAAAGTGATAGAAACCTACACTGCACCCCTTCAACAATAGAGCTGTTGAGATATTTCACAGTAAATCCATTAAAAAAAATAAATTATCTGTACATCAACTCATCCTCTACCTTAAAAGCCATTAACCCACCAAAACCATTCTCAAGCCTTTCTGGCTCTCCATCCCACCCCAAACACCAAGACAACATGAAGAATTAGATATTGCAAGATACTTGCAATGAACTCAGGGACAGAACCACAACAGGACAAAACTTCTGTTCACATTACAAATAACATGCACCCAAGAAAGCCCCAAAACCACCACCATCTGCAAATATAAATCTGCAAAAACGTACAAATGAGCTTCAGTTTTTCCCTCTCCCAATTTTTTGATAATTGATAAGTTGCTCCTAAGATTTTCAGCAGGAATAGACGTATTAAGTGTCCGTAGGTTTTCATGTTACAAATGAAAGGTTACAGCTTCAGAAACCTAACACGCTTTACAAGTTTAGGGTTGGGCTTTTTTTTCTTTTTTTAAAAGTTATTTTTACTTCAAGACCTGAAAGAACAGTCACTATTCCAAAGCTTAGGCAATGATAGACTTTCCTTTTATAGTGCTGCATTGAAGTAACTGCATATTTTTCAAGAGGTAGTTCCAACCTGTTCTGTAATTTCTGCCTGGTGAGTCAGCCCTCAGACACACACCCAAGGCAGCTTTGAAACAAAAACTGTATCTTTAGATCTAAAAGATCCATTGAAAATGGCTAACCTTAAAATTTTCAAAGAAACGGCACGAGAGAATTTTCTAACTGGCTTGGAAATCAGACATCCTCACAGAAGGGTACCTTATACCTGATGCAATCAACTCCAGTGCCCATCCTGCCCCTGCAGAGATTTCTCTGCCGATGCAACTTACCATCCTCATCCACGGTGAGGTCCACGACTTCAGCAGCGTTCTGCCTCAGGGGCTGGATGACGGTGGAGATGCGGCTGCGGGTGCGCGGCTCGGCGGGCCGGGTGGCGTGCGAGCCCGAGCCCTGGCCCCAGTGCGATCTCGAGTGGCCGAGCGCAGAGCGAGACCTTGGCAAACAGCAACACCTTAGCTACTGCCTGCATACTGCCATCCTTCACTTCTGCCCTTTGAGGAGCTACTGGGGGTTTTCTGATTACTAGAAAAGTATTTTGTTATGCTGAGATTCCCTGAGACTCCACTTTCACTGAACACGCTGACAGATACTACTGCAGCCTTTACTGGAGAACCTTACAGCAAAACCCTGGCATGGAGACTTAAAAGGTCTTTAAACCATGTCCCATGCACATGCAGACATCCTAAAAAAAATTCACTGTGAAACCCTACAACCACAGCCATGCAGCAATTATAGCTGAAGTTGTTTTAGCTTTAGTAAATAGTAATTGAAGAGTCTCCAAATCCTACTACTCCTGTGCAGTCTGAAACAGCAGGTCTGTAAGTGGTGACAGAACTATGAAGACAATAAAAATTCATAAACATTAAATACTTTTGCATGTTAACTTGTGACAGAGTACTTTCAGAGGGTAATTTTTATACTTCAAATTTCCAAAATGTTTTCCAAATGACTGAGCAAAATCTCTGGACCGTTCTCTCCAGTATTATTTTGCTCCCTCTCTTCATAGAACAAACACAACTTTTTGTGATACTTAAACTAAAATGCCACATGGCTTGAGGAAATGAGATCCTAAGCCTGTAACCTTACCTAAGGAAAGGGAGGGGTTTATCTCTATTATAACACCCTTCTATTCAGTTTAGCCCTAACACTGAAGACAATGACCTGAGTGTGTATCCTCTTTGGAGCATACTGTCTTTAATTAAGGGAACAATATTTCTACAGTATTGTATTTACCATTTCACTCTCAAAAAACTTTGACTCTCCAGTATTTGCATAAATTGAGTGGCTCTTATTTTCCAATTTGGAAAAACAATATACTCGGACTTCAGAAATTCAGAAGAGGAAAATGTGAAGAGAAGGTAATGACTTCACTAAAAACAAAACTCATTGCACAGATCACCATGGAGCTACTGCTATTTTGGCTGTAGCACTGCAGAAGGTGAGGGAAGAAAGAAAGAAATCATTTTTTCAAGTCTTAAGGTTATTACAGAAAACACATCTCACTGATGCTAGGAATATACAAAGATGTTTATTTTTATAAGCATCTAGATTTAGATAGGTTTGAGTTTGAAGTTTTCTTCAAGAAACTCAACTTCAATAGATTCTGTGAAATCTGAAAATTTGGAACAAAACTTCCAGAGATTTTTGGAAGAACAGGAAAGCATATATAGCAGCAGCAGCTTCAAAAAAGTAGGCTGCCTTCCTGAGAAATGCTCAGCTAATCCCTGGATAGTCAACTCAACCTACACATGCTCTCTCTAGGATTCACTGTGCAGCTTTGCTTCCCCCAAATTCTGCACATCAATCACACTAATACAGGCACCTCAACAACTCCAGATTAGTTCAACTCTCAAGCTTTGGCAAAGCTGTGCTTTGGGTTTGTTGTCCTTACTTTAGGATTGGGATTTTTAGTTATTGATTGGGTTTTGCTTGGTTTGGGTTTTTTAAGTCAAAAATGCATACTGTGCATTCTGGTTAGAATTTCAGTGATATGACCTTACGGGTTTTTAATGGCACAAAGCAGTGTGACAAACCCAGAGACAAGCAAAACTTCATTAATACAAAGAGATGCAAATCTCACCTGTAGTTTTCACCAACTGTGACAATCTCCACTTCACTGTCTGTTGAGGTAACATTTATTTCTTCATTAGCAGTGACTTGGGGAGTGGAAGATGCTTCAATCACCACAACATCTTCATCAATACTTCCTGATGAGGAGAAAGGAAGAAGGAAGTTTCGATACTTCATTTATACTTCATTCAGCAACTGTCATTGTAAGAGACTATTTTTTCATAGATTTAAAATATATGTAGGCAGAGAATTCCACAGTGTATGGCAAAACCTCAGGTGCAACTGTCAAACACATGACCTAACTATTAAAGGGAGCAATTCTGCTGTAAATATTGAAGCAAAAAGAAGGAAGGAGACAGAAGACTGAGTGTGGGGTAGGTGTGCAAGCTTGCATTACAAGCATTGAAAGCAATTACAGTGAATTTTATTGTCCGTAACACCAACAGTATTCAGTAATTGAATATAAAAACAGAACAAACTTCCAAGCTAACAAAGAAGTAGTGGTTTTTTATCACTAATAGCTTTTTTTAAAAAACATTTTTACAGGTATCAGTCTCAAGGCTAAACACTGACAATAGATGAGAAATGATCCCACTGGTTTATACCTATAACAAAATTAATCCTCTGGTGTTTATAAACACCTTTGTATCTAGACAATTCACAGTCCGTACTACACAGAGGAAAATAAAATTAAACTAAGAACAATAAAAAACAAGCAAACCCCCACAAAAGAGACAAGTTTTCTTAGGAAACAACATCCACTTCAGGAAGAATGGTTACAGTTCCAGCCTAACAAGCAGACACATGAAACACTTCTCCAGAGCTGCAACACCAGCAGTGACAAGTCTGAGCTATGGATTATTCACTGAGCACAAAAACTTCCTAAAATACGAGCTGTAAAGCTCAGAAATCGCAAACTATTGTTTTGGTTTACGCAAATTGCTTCAAGGAAGTGCTTGAAGAACTTGGCCTCATTCAAGTCAATACTTCCATCCCATATGGACCGACTGTTCTCAGCTGCTTTATCCAATTACACATAGGAAACATTATCCATTTTTATTTTTATGTTTGCAAAGCAGTTTTTCTGCTTTGCAAAAAACCCAAACTGCATCGCCTATTTTTCAATGGCCTTTGTTTCTGACCATGCTTATCCCAGGAACATTGCTGGTTGAAGATGTAGAGAATGATGCTTCCAAAAACTGGTACTAACAAAACTCTAGGAATTGGAAGTAGCGTGGAATAAAATTAATTCTCAGAACTTGCATGAAAAATTCGGGGAAAACTGAAAATACCGCAAAGCCTAAAAAACAAAATGTCATTCCAAAACTGAAAATACTGAAAGGCCAACTATGGGAGTGAAAGGCCGCAGCTAAAGCCATCATCACATTCAGAAGAATGTAAACATTGTGCCTGTCAGAGGCAAACAAGCAACAGCTTCCTTACACAAAACTATCTCAGCTGCTGTCAGACAAAACCACCGGGCCAAGCAGCCAGGGAAAGGTCACTGAGAAAACCCCACAGCTCTTCCTTCTGTCTTCCAAACATGCACTTCTCTGAAACATAATAAGTTTGAGAGCATTCCTCAGAGTCCAGCCATCCTCAGGCTCGGTATTTATTGAAGTTTACAACAGGTACAAAAGTAGAAAGATTTAGGTTTAAAGATGATTTTGTTACTTCAGAAAACAACCAAGCTCTCTTTGAGGACACAATCAGCTGCCATGTAGATCTATACTGAAATCCACCCAGAGTGCACCTCTACTGAAATTCTGACACAAGCTTAACTCATGAAAACCAAAGGGAATTCTTAACTGAATATCTACACAATTCAGATACCTTTCTCAATGTCTGAAGCCTCATTTTATTCAATCTTTTTTTTTTTTTTTTTTAAGCACAGCTTTAGCTGAGAGGCAATTGTACCTACTACACAAATCAGATTATAGAAAGCATCAGAACTGGTACAGAATGAACAGGTTTTATGACTTCCAAAATAACAAAGAAAATCTTTAGCAAAACAGTCAAAGTTGCTCTAAGTAGGATATAGCATTGACATAGTTCAGACATATGCAATTTCCTACTTCTAAAAAAGCCTTCCTAAGTCAAAAGCAAAAACTGATTAAATTTTCATGAAGTACTTCCCCATACACAGAACCAATACTCTCTTTAAAATTAAGCAGAAAATCAACTCCTCTGAACTAGGTAAATATTTAATTGTTTTATACAGTCCACCATGATAAGGTATAATTGACTTTTTTCTTTTAGCACATACCAGTCACTGGCCAGCCATCTTCTGTCCATAAAGAACTTCAAACAAAATTTAAAGCATGAATACCTTACTCACCAATGCATCACCTGAATGCCTGAAGCTGTAAGAAGGCAGCTGAATTTGGATAATTACAGAGTTAACTACAGTATTGCTGCAGTTCTTGAGGGTTATCTCGCTTCAAGCAGAAGTCACAGGGCTGCTGACAGCAAAACAGTTACACACATGTAAGAGATGTACTTTGTACTGCTTTCAGAATCATACCTATGGCTACAAAGCAAACAGAAAATCATCTTCCTGCAGGCACACATTATTTCTCTGTCATCTTCTGAATCACAGAACACAGCTAGCAAATTATACTCTAGTTATTGGTGAGTAAATTAACCTTTAGGCCACCACTGAAAGACTCAGCCTGCTTTTCAAGTGAGCTACTTAAAAACAAGACTTCTATTGAAAATCACAGCAAGGATTTTAATAGTTTCTACAGAATTTGGGGTGGTTTCTTCCCTTCTCACATCCACAAATAATATTTCACAGTGCACACACAAGACATATTGCATTTTTCACAAGACACATTTCTGTTTGCAAGTTTTGAATTTCCCTTTCAGACCTTTCAATAGCCATTTATAATTAAGTTTTGTATGTGACTATTAATTAGAAATAATCAGTAACTTCTTCACATAAGTTTTTTTCCTTCTTTTAAAGACTTTATGATGGAAACCTAGTGTTCAGCTGGCCTAGGGAAAAGGATACAATGCACATGCTTGAATCCAAGTCTGAACATGTGTAAAACTATAATCCTCCCTTAAAAACAAAACCACACTCATCTAGGTCTTACCTCACAAAGACAGTAAATCTGTCAAAATAAAGTGCTTTATTAAGCAGAATATAACTTCTATTTAATACAACAGATATAATATTGGACCCTGAAGTCCAATATTTAGCTCAGGAAACGACATATTTTTTCCCTAGAAAGTTGTAAGATTACCTCACAACAGAAATTGCTATGTGCCACTGATAGACCGCCTTGCCAGGAAACAAACTTTAAAATCACATAGTTTAATAATCCAGAAGTTGTAAGCAAGAGACTAAACTTTGCACAGTACAACAGCATGTATAATAGATATAATTGTACTACCATTTAACTCTCAAAGAATACAGCATAACTCCAAGATTAATCAATCATCATCCTTAGTACCCCACCAAGGACATAAATAACAATGGGGTAATACCCAAATTTATGTTTGGCTGACTGTTGTCATTCTCAGAGGCTATTTTCACATCTGTTCTGCAATTAACATGGAGTTTAACCAGTCTGAATATTACACGTAAGATAATAACAGCATTTTGCAATACACAACTTCAAATGAATCTGATCAAGTCTTAGGTGAAACCAAATTTAAAATCAGCAGTCAAATTCCAGTGACAGAGATGACTTATTCTGAGTTCCAAGCTCTCACTGGATCAGACCAAGAGCCCACTCAGGCACATGTTCTCTCTGCCAGCTACAACAGGCAAAAGCTATGCAGTCAGAGCAGAAAATTCAGGCTACGAGTTCTAACTAAAAGCTCTCACACCGCCCAGCATCCACAACAACGTCACAGACATCAGAGCACACTCTCCTGTCCAGTCATTACTCCTGGACAGCTGTCTATAAGTGTGTTGGATCCCTGTTTGAAGGTGGGACTATGTGCCTCTACAGCAGCCACCTATGCTCGTGAATTGAAGATAATGACTTGGATAGTAATTCAGCTTGAAATGAATAAAATGTTATCCTTCTAGTATTAATGAGGACTGCCTCCTTGATGTCTCCAAGGTGTTGAGCTCAGTATGGCTGGCAGCCCTGCTCTGAGCCCCATAACCCTGCTAGCACAACAGCACTGTATGAGGAGCCAGCCTCTGCGACTGAGCTGGTCATGGGTTGGGTGGCTTTGCTCTCGTTCTCAGGCTCTGAAGGTCGTGTGAACCGAGCTGACAGACCAAACACATTTGTCCTCTCCCTCCCTAGATGTCTCAAGATTCTTGGGCATCACTCCCTTCCCCTGGTGGCCTTGAAGGTCCTGAGCAGGAGGCCAAGCAGGTGTTGTTGATGGCTCTGCCACAGCACCCAGAGCACTGGTCAGATAATCCAGCAGCCCCAAGTGGGAACCTGGGCCAGAAATGCAACTCCTCCCATCACCGGTGGCAAGGGACACCTCTGTCATCACCTGCTTCCTCTGGGGACCGAGTGAGTGACTCATGCTTTTATATGGTTTTTTGAGTCTGGATTATGATTGTTTTATTGATCAGCAAACCGCACATTAAGATTTGACCTGATCTGCAGAGGGTCCAGGTGATTACAAATTTTAGTGCTAGTATAAATTTTCTATTATGCTACTGACAGATTGTATTACCTTGATTCTACTTAAGAGAAATCAACTGCCATTCTACTCATAAAATCCTGCCAGGAAAAGAAAGACTTAATTGTAACTAGGATTTAGTGCTGTCAACATTCTAGCAAGAACCTGCCTGTTCCCTTAGGGTTGTGTGATTACAGGTTTTCTGTACCTGAGACTAACTTGGAATACACTTCCCAATAGCTGTGCATGATGGGAAAAAAATTCCAAAGCACACAAACTGCTTAGGAGTCTGCATCCTGGTGGAAAAGACAGTCAACGACAGTTTAGGAGATTTTATCCAACTATGAGCCATACTAATTCAAAATTCTACCAACTGTTCTTAACTCTGCACTAAAATCAGTTCTATGGGCAATGCCACAACAAGCCAATTCTACAAACAGCACCTTTTCAGCACAGAAAGCTGCAGCAGGGTTGAAGTAAATTCCACACTAATTTCTATTACTGTAGCTATTTAAAGCTCCAATTCACAGCAGAACATAGATATAGCAACATTGATTAATGTCCACTGCTCACAAAGCCAGGTGCCTCTTTCCTCAGCACCTCTCAGTTCTTCTCCAGTAAGCAGCATGGTAAACAAGATACTTGCACACATTCTTATCCATTAATGCTGTTGAGAGAAAAGGCTGGGATTATAGCTGCAGCAGTTGGTGGGAAAAGGACTGCATGCTGTAGTTTGTAGGAGGGATTAAGTAAAGGAAAAATTATCAACTCTAACAGGCAGCTCATTTCCTCTTAATACCTGTTTATCTTAAACTTGTTAAAATAATCTGAGCATGAAGCAGTATGTGCTTAACGTTTTCACCAACCTCTGGCTTGTAAAATATTGAATATTTATATTCAATATTTTTTTGGGAGGCAGAAAACAAGTCTTAGAGAATCAAGATGACAGTAGTGAATAAACACTGTCTTATCATTCTAAGCAGCTTTGAACAAAATTTGGAGCAGCTCCTCATCAGCATTACATTCGAAGAAAAGAAATGTCTGTATTAGTTGCTCAAAAACATAAAATGACATGTCAGACCCTGAAGGAATCACAAGTTATCAGGTGAACAATTTGAACAATTTATGACAATGCAAAACTCTACACAGCTTTTTTTCGAATCACACTCTGCCATTTTCCAGAGCTCTACTTTATTGCCAAATCAAGAGTATGCAACGTTTAAAAATCGTTCAAATTTAAGCTTTTGCTAGATTTCCCTTCACAGACTATCTCCAAAGGGCAGCCCCAATCCTTTAGATCCTAGATAAAAATCAAAAACCTGCAGAAGCACAACATTTGCATTACAGTATAAGAGATCCAACAGCAGCAAAAGCCAAATTTTGCCACTTTTCACAGGCGAAAGTGGAGGAGGATTATTTCCCTTGATGTGTACACAGGCTTAGAGAAAGGTTCTGCACTACCTAAACAAAACACGGAATCAAAATTCATTTCCCAGCAAAAATGCTGCTGCTGCTTGCTGTCATTTTAACTGCAAGTGCAGTATTGCAATTGAAACCAGCTGCAATTGGAATACACATCCCTGCAAGCAGCTGCACCTTGGGCTGCAGGAGCACTGCACTGCCTGCAGCTGGTGCTACACAGGACCCCAGCTGCCTCGCTCTGAAGGAGCCCCAGGTGTCATGAGAACAATGGCACATAGCTGGTACAGCAACATCCTCTAGTCCCAGGTGGCAGGATGGACTGTTCACACTCTCACACTCCAAAAGCACAAAGCTTCACCAGAAGAACAGCTAAAGCCCTAACAGAACAGGAGGAAAAACCCCATATAAGGTGCTTTTGGGTTTTTTTGGTAAGGTTTTGTTAAACAAACAGCCCATCCTTCATCTCTCCATTATTATGATTTTTTCCAAAATTAGCCAAGTTAATTAAAAGAATGAACTTCCTCAGTTCAATAGTTCTGTTACTTTAATTTCTTGCAACAATCCCAAAGAAATGGTTTTCAGAACAGTCTAAACTTATTTAAGTTACTAGTTCCTTAAATGCATTGTATCTTTAGTTGAACATCAACATTCAAAGCAAAGAAATATTTTCTGCAATATCCTTAATACAAATTGCTATTCAGTAGAGTACAAGACTAATCACATCACTTTGAAGCCTGATTTTTCTAAAAAATCAGGTTATTGACACATCTTTTTAACTCTATTTTCTTTTACAATTACTACCATTATTCTCCTCCTTGCCTAAGTCTGTCCTCTAGCACCTTTACAGATATGTCCCAGGCCTCATTCTCTGCAGGTTATCTGTCCTTCAGCACACTGTAAATTTAGCAGGTATGTGCCGATGCAGAGCAAAGAATTGTTCCCTAAGACCAACAGCACATGTATCATTACTATCAATACTAGCCTTTCCTCATACAGAGCCCCTCCACACTTGCTCACTAGGCAGAGAAGTTGCATAGCTGTATTTCCAGCTGGCCCCATTTCTGTCCTAATTAACTCAATAACCAGAAATGCCTTATATAACAGCACAAAGCTCCAAAAAATGTTAATCACATTTTTATCTTGCTAAAAATAGGACACACTCACTTTCATCCTTTCAGAGGATGTCTGCTCAACTTCCCATTATATCAGCAATGTAAACAAAATGCTCAAAAAAACTTTCCATCAATATTTATTTCCACTGGAAAAACCTCCACAATATTCACACACGCTAAGCCAGAATTGCTTTTCAGCTCCCTGCAAATGTTGGTCCTGGAGTACAGGTCTGACAGGACACAATCTTGAAATCTAGAACCTTCTTTCAGTCATGTCAGTACTCTAATCTCAAATTAATTGGTGCAGAACTAATTGATTTTTTCCATTCATGACATGAAAAATAAACACTTTCATTAACTAAGTGCGCTTTTTAAGTAGTACAAAAAAGAAGCCACTGGACTTTTCCACATCTGTGTGGAAAGAGAGTTGTTACTGATTCTACAACATTTTAGTAACAAAACTCCACCCTCCCTGAAAATTGTAAGAGACCATTAACTTGGAAACAAATGTGTTAACACAGTAGCTTCTCAAATTGGCATTTCATATAAATGTATGCATATCTCCACACATTTATTATTTAGAAATCATATTCTTCAATATGGTTAAACATGCACATCAAATGAAACTGTTTTAGGCCTAATTAATTTATATTCGCACAAATATGCATCAAGGTAATTAAGGCTGTGCAATAATTCTTCTCTTTCAGAATTATATATGCCCAGCCCTAGCAATGCATAAGTAAAACTTCTGCATTACAGATTTTACTTCCTGCATTTAAACATCACAGACATTACTTCCTACTGCAATGAATAACGAGGAATAATCTAGACTTTAGTAATCTGGTTCTGCTCAAGCAGAAATCCTGCCCTAACGTGAACAATTGCACTTTTTTTTAACCTGTTCTTGTATTTTCAGTGACATTTTCTTAGAGGAATGATCAGCACAGCCTGAGATATGGTTTCACTTATTAAAACATATTTGTCACTAGATAAATATGGTTGCACAGATTAACACCATGCTGTGTTCTGTCTACTTCCCCATGCTCTCTAAAAAGCTGAACTAAAACAGAATGCACAACTACTTTCACTTGGCAAATTCAACGTGAAAGAACTCCAAAAAAAAATCTAATTTTGTCAATTAACAAAAACCCACAACAAACAAACAAAACAGGAAAAAACACCCAAACAAAACAAAAACATCCCCCCAAAAAAAGTCTTCCTCCAAGCACTCAAGGATTCAGATACAGTGACAAGATCTATTAGAAAAATAAATGTGTAAACCAACTGCCTTGCATTGAATTTATCTGGGTAAAATATTTGGTATATATAGAATACTTTTATTAACTCACTACCAAAGCTACCTTCAAATGACTCATATTTCAGCTCTTATAACAATGGACTTTTTTCTTCATATTTTTCTAAATTGCCAAGTGCAGTTAAATATTGGCAGATATTTCTACATTCTGAAAATAGAATTATTACCACAATCAGTTCAAATATTAAAAAAAAAAATCAACTGAGCAGCAAGTGACTAATCAAACTGAGCAATCTTCCACTATGTTCTTTAGAAACCATTCTAAAGATTTACATTCAAGATTTTAGATTTGCTGTAATTCTACTGTAAGATCTGAATATACTTCTCCCATCATGAATTTACATTGCAATGTTCACAGTACTTGCAGTAAGTCTATCTGTAGTGTTAACTTCAACAAAAACTGCTCCAAAGAACTTATAAAGAAGCGTATTGTACAGGAATGAGACATAGCTAATACAAAATACCTCAGGGATTTAGTTTTACCTGAAGGAACAGCTGTGCTGTTCTGGTGGTTTTCACCAGGTGACACAAACAAGTCTTCCTCCCCTTCAGTAGATGAACTGGAAGAAGATTCAGTAGTGAGATCGTTCTCACTGGAGCTGCTAGAACTGGGGAGTAAAGCGTACTTCCTTCGAGCTAACACTTCCCGCTTTTTCCTCTGCATTAAAATGCGTTCTTTTTGGTTCTGCGTCCGCTGTGATGAACTTGTTTTCACAACTCTCTTTCTATATGGAAGTCTTCTTAAAGAATTGTTGTGAAAACAGGGCCTTTTCATCAACAGCCCAGGTACAGAGTCTGCCTCAGTCCGAGGCCACTTCTGTGACCTTGCACTGTGAGTTCTACTTGGAGTATTCAACGCTGCCTGAGGGTGTCTCACAGGACCATCTTTTTCTTCCTCAGATGTTACTGTGTCAGAGTCTCCAAAATGCAAGCTAGATGAAGGCGAAGAGATACAGTCACTAAAAGAAGAATCATTGTCTTCACTCTGTGTTTCTAGATGCTGTCTCAATCCTAGAATTCCTTTGTTTTCTTTATCAGGACAGTTTTGAGTGTATGAAGGACCAGCCTGCTGGCTCTTGCGCTTTTTTCGCACCACAATACCTTTCTCTTGGTCTGTATGGTTGCCATTCATGTCCTTCTGCTTTTGAGAATCACCACACAAGTGAGAGAATTCATTCCCTACTTTACTGGAAATCATCTCAACTTCTGCGGTGAAGCTTTTGGCCGCCCCAATAGGCTCAGGGTTCAAGAGGATCCCCTTCAGACTTTCCTGTCTCTTTGGTGCATCAGAAGGAACTTCACTCTTCATATCCGCTTTTAGAGTATAAACTATATTACATTCAGGAGTCCATTTAGACATGGAAAGATTTAAGAAAGGCCTAGAATATAAAACAGATATGCATCAAGGAAAGAAGCATTATATTTTTCAAAAGCAAAGCTAAAATAAGAGAAAACCCATTTACTGCTAGGACTAATCCCCCAGGAAGAATGGCAAAACAAAAATAACCAAAATACAACTGTTTCAATATATTAAAAATACTCCTTGACAAGGTAATTCTTAATTAAGACAGAAGTAATATAATTTGCACTGAAGGGGAAGTTCTTATGGTCAGTGAAAACATTATGACTTTCACAAAGCAAACACTGGTCTACATCACCTCAAAACCTACAAAGTCTGCTTAACTGATACTGAAGCATGGCAGTTACAGGCTACTGCTTATAGAAGTTTAGCCTGAATTTTGGCTAAATAGCTCCCAGAGCCATCAACTAAAATGCATGCTTATTAAAAGTAAGGCCTGAATCTTCCCGTGCAGCGGAACACTTGGGCAGTAAATACTTTAATACAACACATGGGGTTATATGGTGTTAAATGAGCTATCAAAATTACTTAGAATTCATCATTCTTTTCTGACATAAAGAATGAAACATGAGAGATATTGAACTGTTTTTATTTTGGGGCAAAGTAACAGAAATCTATTTATTACTTTGAGTCTCTTCTAAAAACCACCACACATTAGCAATACAGTGTACAAAGCTATTTTCAGTCCACGTACTTTTGACTCTTTCCCTAGGACAGAAACTGAGTATGTCACAGCATATGTTCCCTTAGCAGTCACTACTGGGCAGGTTCCCTTCCCTGACAAAATATACGGCTTCCAGTGTATAACATGAGCCTCAAAGAAATACTTTGGTACTGGAAGACACAGACAGCATAACCTCAGTAAGAGATCCGTGTTCAATCTGCTTCATCTGACATCTCTTTGGTTCAAATTCCCAAAAGGGAACAATGAAACAATTTGGTTCCCACTGTGATAACTATCGGAACTCCTTCACTGTAACTAATACCAGGGGCTTTTATGCTCAGCTGAGTAAGCCTATAGTAGATACTTGACAGCTTACAGCAAGTTGTGCTGAACGACCAAAAGGCTGCTTAAGAAAACATGTGCAACAATGCCCTAAGTGGAATAAGGCTGCCTAACGAGCACGGCTAGGAATATGCATGAAGCCACCAAAAATACCTGAGCTATCTAAGAAACAGCAACAACAGCCACGCAGAGGCATCCTGACAGGCCTGAGAGGTTGGACTGCATGAACCTCACAAAGTACAACAAGGCTAAGGTCCTGCACCTGGGCTGGGCAGGTGGAAGCTGCCCAGGATTGCACCTGGGCAATCCCGAACACAAACAGAGGCTGGGCAGAGACAGGAGAGAGAGCAGCTCTGGGGAGAGCTTCAGAGGGTGTGAATGGATGAGAAGCATCACATGACCTGACACTGCGTTTGCAGCCCAGAATGTCAATCAGAGCCTGGACTGGCTCAAAAGAAGTGTGAGTGGATTGTCCCTCTATTCCACCCGGAATAACATGCCCAGCTCTGCAGCTCTCAGCATGAGGGTTTGAAGCTGTTGGAGCAAGACCACAGGAGGGCTGTGAAGGTGCTCTCAGAGGAGGACCATCTGTCCTATGAAGACAAACTGAGAGAACCGGGGTTGCTGAGCCTGGAGAAGAAAAGGTTTCAAGGAGATCCCACAGCACCTTCCAGTGCTAAATGGGACTCCAAGAGAGCTCAAAAGGGATTTCTGACAAGGACACCTAATAACAAGACAAGGAGGGGAATAGCTTCAAACCAAAAGAGGACACATTTAGATCAGATATGAGGAGGAAATTCTTCCCTGTGAGAGTGGTGTGATGCTGGAACAGGGTGCCCAGAGAAGCTGTGGATGCCTGGAAGAGTTAATGGAAAGTTGGGCTTTAAGCATTGTGGTCTAGTGGAAGGTGTCCTTGTCCACAGCAAGGAAGTTGCCAGTAGATGACTTTTAAGGTTCCTTCCAACCCACACCATTCTATGATGATTCCATGATCTGTGGCAGGTTAAGCAGCCCTGCCTATTCAGAGCCCATAATCCTCTGCCTGAATATCCAAACTCTTCAAAATGCTAATGCATCCTAACACGCAGTGCTAATGTCTAACACTCTCATTTATTTTGTCATAGAACATATCAATGCAAGACTGAGACTACAGAACATATTTAAATAATCTCTTAGACTGTTTCACAAACTGATGTTAGCTGTGAGCTAGCTGTTCCTAGCAGACCCGAAGGATTACTAATTTCAGTTTGCAATGTGTATAAACTGAAGCATGACCCCAGGCAACCTGTGTTCTCTTCACAGCCATAAGCAGCTACTACACTCCGTGGGATGGAAGGTGGAATAAAAACTTTGCAAAAGACATCTATGCTGCAGAACTAACACCTACAGGAGCCATAAATTGACAGGATCTTTCTGGAAACCAAGAACCTTTTAAATCCTAGAACCCCAGCTGAAAAGCCTCATTTGAATGTTCTGACTGGAAATCCTACAAACATTTTAAACAATGACTGTTAAATATGAGGCCTATATCCTCTGATAAGAAAGGGATGCTGTTCTCTAGTGGAATTACAGCAGACAGGCATGTCTCCCATGCAAGTCAAAAGCTACATTCATGCAAGCTGGAATAAACCTCCTCTTGCCAGCATAGACAAGGGGTTCTTACTTCATCAAAGCACTACTTTTTTCATAGCAGTAAGTTTTAGTGGAATGTACTATATAAGGCTACCATTTTCTTCAGTGCTGGAAAAAAAAAGTTCCAAAATTGGAAAATACTTAGAGTAAACATTAGGAATGCAAGAAGTCTACCTAGAAAAACCAAGATAACTAAAGCTGTGGAGTTCTGCTGTCTGCCCTACCCAGGAGCTCCAGCTCCCCGCCATGCTCATCCATACCCTCACAGCATCTTTCTTTGAAAAGATTCAGACCAAGATTTCCATTTTATCCAATTTCTAATAATGACAGGAATTCCTCATCCAGACCTTTTATAAGCACACAGAACAAGCAGTACATAGTCCTTTTACTGATCCTCCCAAGGTCACCTTTTAGCTCTGTTATTTATGCACTACTGTTTTACAGAAATGTAACAGTCTTGTCAGTCTTCACCCTAGTCCAAAAGCAACCCTGACTCTCCCACAATAACCCTGTATTTCACCACAAGTTTTTTAGAAAATCCACAAAATAATTCAATTTGGAGGGGAAAAAATATTACTTTATTCAGAAAGCTTATTGTCTTTGGACACAGCCATAACTATGCTACATGTCCAGCCTATACATAACTGTTTCCCATCCTTTTAACATGATAATTTCAGAATCAAAAAGAGTTAACCCCTTGATTTTATTTTTTTTTTCAGAAATGAAAACCTGAATATTTTCTCATTATGCGAGCACAACCAGGGGCTGATTTATAAAGGATTCTGTCCTACTCAGTGGAGTGCTACCCCCTTTTTATTATTAAACTAAAGTGGAGGAAACTCCATCAGTATAAAACTTCTGCATGCTGAATGTGATTATCCCTGCATAAGCTCTGTTTACTTAAGTGCAGAGGCCACTGTACTGAAATGAAGATATAGCTATTTAAGTTACAGGAAAAAGTCAAGTGTAATGACATCTACACCTTAAGAAACCTCAAGCTATTGCAAAATGACAAAACCTGAAATTATCACACAGTGAAAACTAGCGCATCTGAAACATTATTTACTGGTTTAGTTTTATTCCAACAGGCAGCCTATGCACACTGGCCAGTTAACACAGATCCAAACATTCTGGACAAGACAGTTTCCATAACATGGATTTTCAACCAAGTGACTGAGAGCTCTTCTATTTTGCTAACCATTAGAGGGGCTTAAGGACTGCTTACTCATAGGAGAGCTGCTGCCTTCCTGCAAACTACAAACTTACACAACAGCTTCAACAGGAGTGGTTTTGAAGTGAGTGACAGCAATTAACAATGACAAATAATCCATACCTTCACTATTTAGAAATTCTATTACAAACTTTCAAACAAAAAATGTGACCATAAAAAGGCAAAAGCTGGACTGGATTTCAATACATTTTAAGTATCATCAGTGGTTAGACATAAATACCCATTTTTCTTCTGCACAGAAGACAAAACTTAAGAGGGACTACAAAAATAATATGCAAATAATTAAGTTATTAGAATGAGATGAACTGCTGCTAAAACACTTAGAAGTTCCTACAATATCTACTTTAATCAGAAGTAGTCCTCAGAAGCTTTTTCAAAAAGCAGCAAGATGAAGTAAGCAAGCTCAGTCAGCATTAGTGTTCCTCCTTCCTAATAAAAACATTTGCCTTTTGACTTAGTCCTCCATGTTTCCTCTCAAAGTTTTGATTTACTATCTTCTTTTAATCCATTATGACTCAATGAAGAGCTGTTAAGACAGCTACCTGAAAACTGTAAATAGTTACTCTGAGTTGCCTCCTCAGGTGTATGATTACTTAGAATTATGAAGTGCACATGACTTTTGTCCATTCTTTTCACCACTTACAACCATTGGTATTAATCATTCCAAGACGTACAGCCATGCAAGAATATTCATGCAAAATAGCTAAGTCAAAAAACAAGAGATCTTTACAGCAAGTTTATGATCACATATCAAAGCAAAACACACCTGAGTTATAAGACTGAACAAAGGCTTTTGTCATTAATAATTCCTTTCTGTATAAGCAATCAAAAAGTATGTAGCATTACAGCACTCTAAAAGAGTAAAATGCTTCATCAACATATAACTCAGTTTTTTGGTATAAACTTGGTTGATTAATACATGTGACCTAATATATCATTATCCTGAAAATGTATTTTCAGCCACATTCCAAAACAGTTATCTCCCTTCACCACCTAGAAAAAAATCTTGCATTTGTTGTCCCTTTATTCAGTTCTAACTTGTTCTCTTTGCATATGGTCACTGAACTGCCAACTAACTTTTAAAACCAATTCCTTTCCCTGATATGCAGCTTGCATCGGATTTTACTTTTAACATTATTTTTAGTCTGACAAGCTAACACTCATGCTGTTACATTAATGAGAAAACCTTTCTTTCCTCTCATTAAAAAGATAAATTCTTATTCTTTCAGCAAGGCTTTTCCATTAGCTATATCAAGAAACAGGAAAATGAAAAAGGAAAATTCATACAAGGCCTTCCACCAAGTGAGCAAACCTAAGCACTGCTACTTTCCAATCTTAAGTGCAGGCAGCCAAGCAAGACTGATTCCTGCATGGTCCCGGCACACTGGAGCCACTTCTGAATCTGGATCCCCAACTCAATCCCAAAGAGATTGAATCTCAGTGCTATCATGCCCTACTGCTTCAACAAAATAAGGAACTCGCTGAGCGGATCACAAAAAAAAACCCCACTGATCTTCCTAAAAGAGGAAGTTCTGTCTTATTCATGTTACTTCTATCAAGCAGGGACTACCTGTATGCCTGTACAATGCAGAGTAAGTGACAAGAAGAAAAGCATCTAATACTTTGCTATCAGGAAAACAAGTGCAATCAGATTTCAGAATTTTATTGCATTCTTCTTGACCTTTGGTTGTTCTTCATTTTTTTTATCACTTCATTGGAAAAGCAGGGCTCTTTTAAAGCTTGTTTTAACTACTAAATTTTAGCACCCTACATATTGGTCTTCTACTCTTTGACAGAAAATGAAGCGACCGATAAAGATCTATGCATTTTATAAAACAGCAATAATCAGAAGGTAATCTGAAATTCCATTGCGTTTGCATTGATGTCATGTATCTTTATTCAAAGGACAATATGAAATACCATTGCAAACCATTCTCAATTTCCTTTCTGTGCTTTAATGCAGACATGGCGATGACTCCATTTTTGAATGACAAAATTATTGGAGAATTCTCTGAGCAGAATTCTTATGTTCTGCCCTATAGGAAGGTGCAATATTTCAGAATAACACACAGAGTACAGTTACTAACTGCGTGATAATGCTCTGGAAACAGGTTCTTGCTTGCAGACTCCCAAAGCCAGCCCACTACACCCAGCTCAGACAGAAGGGTTTGTCTGTGCTTTGCAGAGGTGCTACAGCTTCATGAGACACAGCAATGCAGAGAGGCTTACCCACTCTTTGCAGGCAATTCTAGGAACCATCACTAGCTTGGAAAGTCTACTCTTGAAGTGAAACAACATTTTTTCAAGTAAAATACTACCCTTATAAACCTTTGCAAAGCCATCTCAAAGTCAGACCACAATAATGTACCATCAAATACTGTAACAAACAGTATCCAACCTCTGGACCAGCAGAGTCTCTTTAATTTTATCCCAAAAAAAGATTCTCTGGGACCTTCAAGGTTTGCTTCCCAATGCCTAAGTCAAACCAGTTCATTAGGCAATTACCTCGTGACAGAAATGTCAGGACACCTATAGGATAGCTACAGGATGCCTGTTGTGCCACGCTGCTGTTCACCTCCGAGACTGAAGAGCTGAAGCGTCTGCCTCGCCTCTCCCAGCGGAATGCAGCACACCACAGCCCCCAACAGAAGAGCTCTTCAGGACAGGATGTGTGGCCTGGCTCCAGCTGGAACAGACCAAAAGCACAGAGCATGTGCAGCTGGAGGCACCTCAGTCAGGCGGTGAGCTAGGAGCAGCGCTGCAGAGCCCTCAGCACAGGGGAGCTGGCCTGCAGAGCACCCCGCCAGTCCAAGGCCACAGAGGTACCCAAGGAAACCCCAGCCTGAATCCAGCATCACCACACACACACACACACACACACACCTGCACAAGGAATCTGTCTTCCTCTGAATGATGGATGCAAGCAGGTCTATTCCAGAAACCTGGTGCTCACAAGCACATTCTTCAGCCTGGACATTTCTCTGCTCTGTCCTAGGCTTAAATCAGTTAGCTACACTAACTCTATGTAAATCATGGCTTTTAGATAGAAGCATCATGATTTGGCAACCAGGAAATGTTTTGGCTTCAGCGAATTCCAAGACAAACATAACAGTGCTGAACTTGGGAATAAAAAGCTGTAGCTTTATAAAATGATGGCAAAATGCAATTTTTAAATTGGAACTTAGAATCTTAAGTAGGAATTTTGCTTCCCAAGACAGCTAAGGAAATTCTGAGTTACACAACCATCAAAAATTATTTTAAAATTTGTTTCTTAGTCCCCCTGGCATTTCTGACCCTTGAGGTATGTGTAATTCTTCTTGATGTAGTGTCATTTTGCAAACACTTCTCAATGAAGCTCTGAGAAGCAAAGTTAAACATGATCTTTGCCACAGCTGCTGGTAAGAACCTTTCAAGTGAGAATT
Source organism: Regulus satrapa (assembly GCA_013396955.1). Lineage (NCBI taxonomy): Eukaryota > Metazoa > Chordata > Aves > Passeriformes > Regulidae > Regulus > Regulus satrapa. The sequence goes on from VWZN01017234.1 coordinate 210,721, forward strand.
GTGAGATTAACCATTAGGACAGCTTTATGCTGGTCTTCAGGAAACCTATGAGAAGCAGGGGATTTTATAGAGTCTAAACAGAGCAGATCTGCCAGTTTCAGGGGAAAGGACACTGCAGCAGACTTCTCCACTCTGCAACCAGCAGAGACAAAAGTAAACATTTTGCCTAATAGCAATCAAATATTAGGACTAAATTACACTGGAAAAAAAATAGCTTTGACTGGCCTCTTGCTAGTAAAGCCATGAACAAGCCTTCTCAGATTTCACTTGGTAAACACTTACTAAGGAAGACATAGCTTTAATTTAAAGCAATTCCTTTCCAAATAGCATAAACTACATAAAAAACCAAAATAATCCTGCTTTATCACCAGACCTGTAGTGGTTTGGCTGTTTGCATGTCAGTAAGACTGAAAAGAGATTTATAAACATGCATATTGAGTAATATTGTATGGGATACACGTACACTAAAAATAGGATAATTACTCAAAGGTGTAGTCTTCTAAGTTTTGTCAGTGTAGCTGCTCCCAAAGTTTACAGGGCTCCACGGCTGAAATTTTTTAACTAGTGAACTTCATTTGAGGTTAAGTACAGACTGGAGTTTCTCTCGGTGCTCTCAGGTCAGGCCTAGCAGAGAACCCCTAATGGGGCAGAAGGAAAGGAAGAAAAGGCTTCTTTCACCAACCCAAACTTTTACTGACAACTCCCTTAAAGGAGGTTGCACATCAGAAAGCTGTGAGGAACCCTTTAAACAACATCTGCCTATGGCAAATCCATCTGCCTGTACTATCCCCATTGTTCACATGTGAATTAAATCATCCTGTTCCCCATCCCATCATCATTCTCCTCTAGATTTCCCCCTATTTATTCAATTCTTTGACATCCAAGCCGCTATAATACATCAGCTATGGAGGAGGGCACTATCACCTCTATCCTCTCAAAAGAATGTCCTCACCAGAGGAAACATAAACAACTGAAATGAAAGATTGTACATCTGGGAAAAAGAAGTCAGCAACTGCTGCCAGCTAAGTGTTAGTGCAATACAGCCACCTCTGGTGGAAATCAACTGCTAGAACTGATCTGGTTATGTAGGTCAACAAAGTTACTAACGCAAAGATAAAGCCCAAGTCACAGTCACATTAAGATACACTCTTAATACACTTTTACAAAAGCTATTGCTTCATAAAAGACATACTTCTGAAAGGTCAGAATGTTCTCATCCACATTTTGAAAGGACATGCGAAATATGCATCAATGCTGCTAGCTGCCACTCACCCTCCCAACACCAGGCTCAACTGTAGCTGTCAGGGCTTCAACCATCAATAAAAACCACCAGATCTTTAAATATGCAAGACTTCAAGAGTTTTAGGCACCAAGGAAGCTTGGTGCCTTGTACAGTATTATTTAATTAAAGAGAGACATAAATGGTTGCTACAGCCTTTCTCACCCAATGAATTCCAGAGGTGATTCTGTAGCGTGGATGAGCGCACAAGACAGGAGGGCAGAAGTTTGCTCTATCAAATAAACCAAGATCACTTCTCTCTATCAAATAAACCAAGATCACTTCTCTCCTTATCAATCCTTGCACGTCAGCAAGAATCATCCTGTGTAACAGGGTTTGCTTCCGTTCTCCTCCCCCTCCCCCCCCCAAGACAGTCCCTTTATCCAAAAAAAGTAACTGCAAAAACACTTAAATTGCTCTGACAACAAGAACTATGGATACCTGAACAACAAGAAGATGTAATTTCTGGTTTTAAGAGAGGCGAGACATTATAACTAATTAAGTATAAGTTTTCCCAAAGAAGCCTTCTACTAAGTATCCAGCATTAATTCACCACTGGAATTTCCTAGAAGTTATAACAAGGACAACACAAGACTATTCTGCACCCGAAAACCCGGCTCTCCTTTCATAGTTCATAATACAGGTGCCATGACAAACCCAGGTCTACACAACGAGCAGTCAACTCTTACATTTTTGGTCAAATCTTTCTTTCTGAAATAACTGCATTAGAATCAAATTATTCTAATTACAGCAAACTCTCACTTCCTGCATTATGTCCTCTTCTGGAGAAGTACTTGGGTATCAGGAATCAAGGGTCTCATTTAGTCAGCTAAAGCAACCAGACCTTGCTCACGATTTAATAAAATCACTTTAAGTCATGGAAGAGCTAACTCAAACAAAACGAAAATTCCATGAATGCATGCTCAGCCCTAACCACAGAAACACAGACACTTAAGAGAGTATGTACCCTTAACACCTGCCCATTGCAACAGCGACAAGACTACGTATCTCTGAAGATCCCGGCCTACATTTCTGAATGAACGTTAGTTACTTCCTTGTTTATCCGACAAAAAAACACCTGAAAATGGTGATTTTTTAAAACACGGATTAAGAGAACACTAACTTCGCAAACAAAACAAATGACGTCATTACAAACCCTATTACGCACAGAAATAGAAACTCATCTCCCTAAGGAAAAAATTCGTGACAAATTTGTGACAAAACCCCAGAGAGTGCTGCGGCTGCCCGCAGTGAAGACACCGCTTTGTGCGTCAACGAGGCGCCGAATAAAAAGACAAATACATTCAGCGCGAAGTTCCCACCCGCCCCCCAGCCCNCGCAGCCGCGCCCGCAAAGCGCGCCCCACCTCCAGCCGCGCCCCCTGCCGGGCGGCGGCGCCGCCACAGCGCGGGCTCCTGAGGGGACGGAGGGATCGGGGCAGGCTCCTGAGGGGACGGGGCGGGGTCAGAGCCGGCTCCGGAGGGGACCGGACGGGGTCAGAACCGGCTCCGGAGGGGACGGGACGGGGTCAGTGCCGGCTCTGGACGGGACAGGACGGGTCCGGATGGATTCGCGGGCGGGCGGCACGGCCCTGGCTGCTGCTGCATTTACGCAGTCGTGTGTAAATATCTAAATCGGGGGTGTCAGAGTATGGACCAGGCTCTGCTCGGCGGTGCCGAGCAATAGGACACAAGGCAACGGGCAGAACCTGATGCTCCCGAAAGTTCCAGCCGATCCGAGACAGAAATTCTTCACTGTGCAGTGAGCTGGGACAGGCTGCCAGGTGCGCAAGAAGTGGACGCCATCCTGTGCCGTGTCCTGTGGGATGACCTGGCCTGAGCAGGGAGGTCGGACCAGAGGGTGGACCACTGTGGTCCCCTCCAATCTGAACCTTTCTGTGATGTCCCCTTGTAGGACTTGTCTAAAAACCTTAGTTTTCTGCCCAGCACTGTGTCTTTCCTTGACACCGCAGTATCTCATGGCTGCTTGTCCTGGAGCCAGTGACAGGTGCAGCTGCAAAGAAACGCCAACAAATCCCAGTTCTCTATCCCAGCTCTTTAGAACTAGGAATTTATTTGCCTTCACGGGCTGAGGTGAGCCTTCCTTCCCCCTGTACATTACCGATGTACACACAGCAGTAAGGAGCTTGTCCTGGGCAGTGTCACAGGCCCAGCCAACATCACCATTTGGGGAAGGCTCTCCCACAGCAGCCAGTCCCAGTGTTTGCTAACTCTGCAACTGCCAAAGGCCAGGCTGTCCCTCTGCCAGAGATGACCTTTCATCAATGTCAGGGGACATGATCCAGTTCCAGACTGAAACACTGCAGAGACAAGGGTCGTACACTCTCAGTGACCAACAGCTATATCAACCCGAGGCTTTGGAGCAGAAAGGTCCAGTCTGCTCTACAATAAAGATCTTGCTCAGAACTGCTCCAGAGTCATCGGCACACAGCAGTTCCTACGTGTTTCAGAGGAGCTAAACAACCTGCATGCATCATTACAAAAGAAATGGTCACTGGGGAAAAATGCATGTTGACACTATTAACTGCCTGAGTTTCTGAATGGAATTTTCTTAAAGCAAAAGTGGATAAAACAACATGGAAAATAGACTCTACTGAAATATATGTCCAAAAGTGTACAAAATGTAAAAAGTGCTATAGCATGTGAAATATATTAAAATAAAGACTTTTTCAGCTTTATGTATGAAATGAGAACACAGGAAGAAGTGAGACCCACATAGAATGAAGGTGGGAGAAAGGATCATGGGTTATTTCATATGGTTTCGTGAGCAAAGCAATAATTAATTTCAGTTTGCGATGAAGACAATACACAGGTTATCCAGCACTAACTTGCTACATTTCTCTCCGTATTTTTTGTGGTGTTGGGCAGTTTTCTTTTTTTTTTTTAAGTCAAGTGACTTGCAGCTAATTTCAGCAAAAAAAGACACTGAACCACAGATGAAATAACCAGTGAAAGCGGGGAGAACATGAAGACAGCAACAGACAGTGGGAAGAAGGTCATATAATTCGATGGAGGTCACTAGTGAGTTGACTGAGTAAGCAATTTCAATAGTTTCCATTAAGCAAGCACTAGATCCAAAGCTGGAATTTACTAAAAATCAGCTGGGGAAAAAAACAATCAAGACAAAATATGGGAAGAAGTGAATGACTCTGAGGACTAATAGAAGCAAAGTGAAAAAAACATCAAATACAAATAATGTGCAATTGAATGTTAATGACCAAAAGTTTTGGTAAAGGCAGTTATATGTGAACTTCAATTACCATTGTAATTAAGTAAATGACCACCACAGAACAATGTGATATAGACATGAGAAAGCAAACGTGTCTGTATAATAATTTAGTCTAAATAGTTTTCAGAGAGAGGTTTCAGTGCTATTGCAAAAATTCCTGATGTAGTCTTCGAACTACTTTATGCAGATTTTTAAAAAATAAGAATCCAAGGAAAATTAACTGTAATCGTAGTGGGACACTCAAGAAAACACAGAAGAGATAACACGAGAGGAAGCTAATTAAATTTGGCTGGATTACTTTAAGAAATGAGACAGAGGAGCATTGTGAATAAGTTGATCAGAGAGACTAATACCAATAAAACATCACACCAATTAGTTACGTATTTACGTAGTGATCAGTTTGAACACTCGTGCCAGAGGTGACAAAGAGGTAGTTCTTAATAGAGAAAATGTACAGAGTCACTCTCTGCTCAGCAACTGAAAGACAAACAAAAGATCATTTCAGAAACAAAACCAAGTGGCTAAAATTTTCAGTTCACAAATGAAAAAGCAAATGCAGTCAGTCTTAATTTTCTCCCAGTGCCAAGTCACAGTGGCCAAATGATCTGAAAATGTTCTAACTGTGTATGATTCTGCAGATCTTTCTGTAACATAAAGGTGGAATTTCTAGGATCTTTATTGGCGAAGATTTCCTAAGACCTATTTCAGTATGAACCACCAGCTGACAAGAATCTAGTAATTTGTGGGCCAGTCGCCCTTAAACACACTCTTGATAAAAATTAATTTGTCCGTTATTGACTGGTTATTAAACTAATTTTTAAAGAAAAGTGATATAGAAAATACTTAAGTGTCCAGAATTATTCACTATTATAAACCCCTACAACCTTCTTTCTATGCCCTTTCATATAAGTAATTTCTGCCATTATCTTAGTATCTTGCAGAGACAGTTGTTTTGAAAATGGATTATTGATTCCTTGGAACAAACCAGAACATCCTCCTCACACTTCTTAGGTACAGAAAACTAAAAGATTAAGTGGAATAATTCTAAATCACTAATGCAAATTTCAGAATGGCTTTCAGGCTATGGTGTCATCAGTTCATACTGAACTCTTCAACTTCTAACTACAGCTGAACAAAAAACATTTATATGCACACCCCAGGGCCTGGCAGAACTAAAGACACGGAGAAGAAATGATCTTATCCGAGATCAAAACAGCCAGCCAGCAGGAGATCGCCACTTGACATTTTTGGAAAAAAAAAAAAAAAAAAAAAAGGTAACCCCCTTCTCCTGAGGTACCTTCAGCAGCTTGACTTCCCGGTTGGCCACGGCTCGCTCTGTGCGGGGCCGCTGGAGCAGTTCGCTGGCTCGGAGTGAAAGCAAGGCACGGCTTTTTCCAGAGGGGAGCACCGGCTTCTGGAATACAGCGGCACAGCCCGGCGGGCACGGAGACAGCGCCGAGCCGTGTCCCTCCCGCAGGGCTGGGCCAGCCCCGTAAGGGCCCGGCTGTGAACCCGGCCCGGCCCGGCGCTGGCACACGCCGCTCTGCCGGGGCTGTCTCGGGCAGCCGGAGCATTCGCCTGACGGTCACAGCAGATGCGCCGCTCTGCACTTGACACGGGCCACACTTCAGCACTTATTTCAGTGCTTGCACTAGTTAACTCAGCTTACTATTAATAGTAATATTAATAGAATGTAAAGCCCCTTGTAATACGTTGTTGAGGATGTCACAGAAAACCGGATAATACAGGAACATTTCTGTGATCACAAAAAGTTTGGGATTGATGACCGGAGAATAAACAGTCACAACCCAGATGAAGATCTTACCAGTGGAAATGGGAGAAATAGGGAAGAAACAAAAAATCCTGAAAGATTTATATTATGAAAAATCGCTACTAGGAAACAAGAAAGATAATTTGCAGAATCGAAAATAAAACTTGATGGTTGTCTGTGCTATACATTTTCTGAAGGGAATTTTCAAATAAGGTTGATCAAAGAGTTTGCAAAAGCTCCTTTGTTTATTCAAAAGAGAGCTTTTGAATAAACAAAATACCCTGCATTATAGTATAGTGTTGATATAGAAATGACCCACTGGACACTCATTTGATTCCATGTTGTACAGTCCGATAAGGCTCTGCAAGGTTAGAGACAGCACTTTTACAACACAGAAATTATGTAAATCCCTACAAAGGTCTCACAGTATCTTTCTCAGATTATCTGACAGCTTCAGTATTTAAGTTGCCATATAATTAAGGTGTGGTGTATATAATTACTTGGAAATAGCTAGTTTGTTGACAGCATTTTTAATAGTTCTTTTTCTTATTCAAAAACAAATATGTCACCAAGCTCTTCGTAGACAGATCACGAGATATTCCTATTTGTTTTTCAGTGCTTGTACAATAATGGGGCCAAATATATTTTTGTGTTTTAATGATGCATCAGTGGCTATTTTTAGCGCAATTAGGTTTAAAACAAACAAAAGCATCCTGCATTTAATGATCTGAATTTACACTAAGAAATTCAATAGCCATTTCCTAGCATGTACGTATAGTTTCAGTGGTAAAACATAGGATGAGATTTGTGCTTGATTTACAATTGGATTTATGTTCTTTTCCTTGCTGTCCTCTAGAAGAATTATAACAAGAGCAATTGAGAGATCAGAAATTCATTTTTACAACCTCCTCTGACTGCTCATCATGCAGCACATCAATAATACATCAAAAAGAAACCATACATTCAGGGTGGAAAAAGCTGATTTTTTTTTTTACAGCAGTGATGCATATTAAATAATCAGTGATTTTTGTTTCAAGGTGTATCTATTGTCAGGCATTCACTGAAATGTCACAAATAGTAACTCCTGCTCTGTCTACAGCTGAGAGAAATAGAGCAAATTAAAATTGCAGACACCGGGCAATGTAACATGAGAACTGGGACAAGACTCGGCGTCTTTCAAAGCAAAAAGGATTCTTCCTGCTATGTCAGTTAATCCAGCATCAGCCCAGCCTCCCTCTTTTAAAAAAAGGGTTAGACTGAAACAGGAACTGAGTCACTGCACCACGTATTCCTGTAATAATGAGCTTTCACGTAGTCAGCCCCCAAACTAGATCCAAAAATCTGTACTAGACACTTGGATTTCGGAAGCAAAGAGAAGTTTGTTGGAGTTGTTGTTAATTAAAGATAAGAGTGAAAACACAGACTGATGAAGTCACTTTTTAAAGAAGCAATATGTTAAGCAGAGAAGTGCATAGATCTTTGCAATAAAAAAGAGAAATGTGTTTCAAGTGAGCCAGGTTTCTGTTTAACTGGAGAGACTCTATTTGAAGGTGACCTTCCAGCACCCTGAACCCCTCCCCTTTTCCTGAAGCAACATGTCTTTTTTTTTTTTAGAAGGGGACACGGACAAATGGGTGGCTGTGTGAAGAGGAGGAAACTGGGACAGCCTGTCGATTCTACTTGAATGCTCTAGCCGGGCTTCCTTACAAAAAAAGAGGCAAGAACTATTACTCCATGTTTAAAAACACTGAATTCCCCTTTATTTTTACAGAGCTCGACCACACTACAACTGCAGTTTTAATTAAACTAAAAATTCAGGTACCAACTGCATGAAGCCTTTAAAGAGATGAGAAAGTTGGTGTTTGCTTCTGCACTGTGCTTCAGCATCAGGCTGGGAATAGATTGGGCAGCAAAGTTGGAACTGGGATAATCTACAGAACTGGGATTTTCTACAGAAAACCCCCACAAATCTGAGGACATTCACAGCTTCCAGCTGTCTCACATACAAAGTAGACAAAAAAAAAATGTACAGCACAGGTCTATACTTGTTTAAATACTAATATCTGGGCCAAACATTTCTTCTCTTTGGAAGTCTATTACCATTTCCTAATCAAACCTTCCCACAAATCGCAGAACCTCATGATAGAAAAGAGCATTTATTTTGAAAACTAGAAGATGTTTCAAGAGACTAGTAAAAGACTGAATGTTTTTCTTTAGAAAAAAAAACCAATCAAACAAACAGGAAATTAGAACCCAGTCAACTTGATTAAAATTCCAGATGAATTAAAAAAATACATCAAACATACAAATTCCTTGTGTGCTTCTATATTGTAATCTCTTTGCATAAAGGCTTAGAGACCATGCTTATGAGCCTGGAGCTGACACCCAGCTGAGATGGATAATCAGAAGAGCTGCCACCAAAGCAACTTTGGGAAGTTGGGAAAAATTAGGTGGGAGCTAGAGGGGTACAACAACAAAAAGTCTTGTGCCTCAGAACTGATTTACAGAAAATAAATAATCCATGCTTCCATCCAGCAACCCAACAGAGAAAGACTGATCAAAAATATGGTAACAGTCTTAGTTTGTGTAAAAGGGTGCTGCAAAACAAAAGGGAACATTGTCCATATTCACTTGGAATAAATCAGCTGAACGGCAGCAAAAGGTATTTAATCCAGACATTCAAAAAAGGAGAGCTAAGGACTAGACAAGACTGCCTGAGGAATGAGTGGAATCTGTCTTTAAGGCTTTAAGAACAGGTTATGCAAACGTCCTTCGAGGTTTTTTTCATAATAGTTTATTGTGCCTTGAGGCAGGAGGATGACTGAGAATCCAGGTAAAATCACTTCTGGCTCTCTTGGTTGCTTTTTATTTGGGAAAGGCACATGTTAAGTGTAAAGATTTAACATCTACATGACCTCAACCAACAAGCACTGAGGTTTAGGTACATCCCCAAATCCCTAAGAACCAGTGCAAGTGATGCACTTGTCATCCTTCTCATCTTCTTGCCAGAAATGGGACACACTAAACCTGCCTTCACTAATACTGGAACACACACAGTGACTTTGGGGTGTATTTGCACAACTGTTTGCCACAGTAAGCCTGACAGCCCTGATTAAAATTTTGCTACACTTCTGAATTCAAGGTGATGTGAAAATAAAATAAGTCTTTTTCCATACACTCACAAAAATGGTTCTGTAGTTTAAAGTTAAGCTAGCGTTCATCCATTAGCCTTAAAGTCAATCCTATTATATTTAATGTTAATACAAATGTGATGTTGTCACCAAAGACAGTGTAATCAAAAATCCATATTATTTATGATTGTTCTTTTTATAAAAATTTTGGTATCAATTGCAACAGCAGCAGAACACAGCTAAGACGTGCATGCAGTTATCAGTCCAGAGTGTGCTTTACAGACTTCTGTGCATGCCCACCTTTTAAAATACATAGATTTTACCGTTTGTCAACTGATAACTACTTAATCAAAGTATTACTTTAGGCAATTTTGAAATGCGCTTCCAAGTGCACCTCGAAAAGAAAAAAAAATGATGTAACAAATCTTTTACGATTCAGAACTTAATTTGCATAAAAGGTCGTTAACAAACAAACTATTACACAAACAGATCAATTGTTAATTTCCTGAACTGACAAGTCAGTGGCCAAAACACGAAAGAATCCCAGAAGTAATTAGGCTGGAAAAAGCCTCTGAGATCATCGAGTCCAACCTACTGCTGAAAACAAAGTCAGCTAGACATGGCACCAACCGCCACATCCAGTCTTTCCTTGAACACCTTCAAGGACAGTGACTTCACCACCTCCCTGGGCAGCCCGTTCCAGTGTCTAATCACATTTCCAGAGGAAAAAAATTCTTCCTGGTGTCAAACCTAAACCTTGAGGCCACGTCCTCACGTCCCGTCGCTGTTCCCTGGGAGAGACCGACCCCCACCCTCAGGGTGACAGCAGGCTACACCCTCCCGTCAGGGAGCTGTAGAGAGTGATAAGGTCACCCCTAAGCCTCCTCTTGCCCTGGCTGAGCTCTCAGCCGCTCTTCACAGGACACGCGCTCCAGACCCTTCAGCAGCTCCGCCGCCCTTCCCCAGCACTCCGGCGGAACCCGCTCCCCTCACGCTCCTGCTCCCGTTCCCCCTCACGCTCCGCTCCCCTCACGCTCCCGTTCCCGTTCCCCGCTACCGTTCCCCCTCCCGCTGCACTGCGCTGCGCTCCCGCTCTCGCGCAGGGCGGACCCCGGGCGGGGCGGGCGCTCCGGGCCAGGTGCGCCGCTCCGC
>VWZN01017234.1:221441-276671 GCA_013396955.1 Regulus satrapa
AGCTCCCCGGGCCGGCTGGTGGAGCCGGCCTTGCGGCCCGCCCGCCGCCATGGGCGCCGGAGCTCGTTGGGCGAGCCCCGGGGCAGGTCGTGGCTGAGGAGTGTCCGGGCTTCCCGCTGTCCCCTTTTTGAGCTGCCCTTAATGCCATTATGGGTATCGTTGTGGTCTTCTGGTGTTACGGTTCCGAAGAGAAACTTGCGGCTCCTTGATAAGCTGTACTTCCAAAGTGTCGTTTTAGCAGCTGAAACTCTCAGCCTTTATCGTTAGTGTTCCGTGCTCTTCTCCGGCTCTAAGCGAAAGGTTTGATCCAAGGTGGTTTGCCAAATATTTTTGAGGTGTCGAAAGAACTGTTTGGCTTACAGGCTTCTGCTGAAGTCGAACTGTCCAACTTTCCACTGAAAGCCATTAAAAATTGTAATTTTTTTTGTCTCATTTAGGCTATTGAAGAAGAAGGAGGTGATCCAGATAATATTGAAATAATTGTTTCAGCTGACACACCCACCAAGAAACCAACTAAAGGCAAAGGTTAGGATCTCTTGATATACTTTGTATTCTTACACAGGGTTTTTTTTTTTTTACATGCATCACCTTAAAGAAGGATTGTGGTCTGTGGTTTGGGTGCAGTTGTGACTTTACTGTTTATAACTTCTGTCTTCAAAGACATCCTTTGCCTTGCATATCTGTTTTCAGTCGCTGTATATAGCCAATGTGTGGGGATGCTGGAGCAGTATAAATTGATACAGATGTAGATAGCTGGACAATGACTGGGTTCTGAAGCAGTGGCTGTAGAGACAAGACAGTGGCTGTCCTGGAGAGCTGTGCTGGGTGTGCTGTGGCTGAGCTGGGGGGGGGGTTTGGCCGTGCTGTGCTCAGAGATCCTGAGTGTGGGCTGTCGCAGGTGCAGGGTGGAGCGGGGGCTGCTCACCCTGTGGGCTGTAGGTCGTGTCCAGAAGGATCTGTGTAACAGCAGTGGCTCTCCAGCCCTGAGCAGGGGCCGGGCTGTGCTGGGGCACAGCAATGTGTGGTGGAGGGTCACTCCCTGAGAGGACTGTGCAGTGCTCTCTACTGAAGACAGGATTTATAAACGTGAATTTTCTCAATAGGTGTTGAAGCCTCACAGTGGAATGTCTAATTAAGAGATTTTAGTGTTTCTCTTGTGAGAAATCAATGTTTAGATTTTGTGCTGATTGGTTTGGCAGTGATTTTTTTTTTTTCCAGATTTTTCAGCTCTGTTTTCTTTTACCTTAGAATTTAAATACTGCTTTGTGAGTTTGGAGTGTGGGGGATTTTAGTTTAGGTTTGTGTTTTCAGTTGTTCTGGGAGCATCTGTGGTCGATTAGTACTGGGAAAGGACCTGTCTGCTTTATGCTCAGCATTCTTCATTGAACAGACACACTAAGAATGTTCACACATGTGCTACAGGGGCCTGTTTTGACATGAACAATCTTATACCACTGTCTCTTGTCATGGGCAGAGTTTTGTGGTGAAAGTGATTATTCAATCAGTCTGGTCCTATGAATAGTGAAATTAGTAAGAAAATCTGCCTGCTTAGGAAGTTTGAATATTTTTTTTTCACTTTTCACACATTAGAGAAGTGAAAGGAAATAAACTTTCAAATGTGTTTTCATTTTCCTTCTATGCCATTAATTGGTTCCCTGCTTTAGAAAGGTAGTTGCTGATTAAGATAACTAAGGGAAGCTAAATAGGAAACTCTTCCACAGTTTTTAATATGGAGATCTAAAGGGCTCCATGTTCTGCTGTGACAAACACTTCTCTTATCTGCTGCTTTTTATCCTCCCGGTCTCCAAACTAATATCATGCTATGCATAATGTTTTTGAACTGGCTCCTTGAGTAGTTAGACTGTTTTGCTTCTGCAGAGGGAGTTTGCCCACCCTTGCTGCTGCTGCCTGAGGCAGGGTTCAGGAGCTCTTCCTGCCACCTCTCCTGTGCCCCAAATTCTGATGCATGCGTGTGCCATGTGCATTCTTGGTACTCCTCAAAGGAAAACACAGTGCTTGTCAAGTTCTTATCAGCTCACTCTGCAAGCTCAGGAGTTTTTTCTCACTACTTTTTAGATTACAAAAGTGTTATTCGCAAATTTTGTGCCAAAAGTATGGGAAGTTCATGGTGGAACATGAAAAATTCACTGCTTAGTCTAGGGGAAATATTTTCTTTTTTTTTTAAATCTTACTGGTTTATTTCTAACTGTATGAAATAATATATTGTTTGAATTTGAACTACTCGCTGTGAGGTGTTTTTCCTCTGTACTGATTTTGCTGACAGATTGATCCAGGCCTTTTTGCTAATGCTTGTTCCCCTTCCCCCCCAGCTTCAGACTAATACTGATGGGTCTTTAATTATTTTACTACTGGACAGCAGTGAAATTAATGACATTAGTAGTACTATAGTATTTTTGCCTGTGCTATTATTGCTGTACAAGGGAGGGTAGGAGTATTAGATGTTCATTTACAAAAATACATCTTCAGGAAAGGGAGTGATGATTAAACCTCCTCATAGCAGCCAGAGGGGGAGGCCAGTGGAAGGGAAGACATTGTCCTTCCAAAAAGTCCCAAAGTGTGTCAGGTGGCTCTAGGGTTTAGATCGGAAAGTTTTCTGTAACCAGTTTTACTGGAGCTCTTAAGGTCTGTGGAAAAAGTGTGATGTCTGATTCCCTAGCACTGCCTGTTACAAAAATATGATCTGGAATATTGCTACTGGCGAAATTAGAGTGGGAAGGGGGAGAGGGAGTGATACATTTGACTTTCCTTGGTTTTTTTTTTTTTTTGCATGTGCATGTTTACAAAAAGGGAGAAGAATACTCAAAAGACTAAGAGTGAGACTTTATTTCATACAACTTAAAAAATGCTTGCAGAAGGATTCTGTAATCCAGCAAGAATCAGTGATCAATCCTCCTGCAAAATTAGTAGAAATTTAACACTTCTTCCAGATGCTACTTTAATTAAACAATTAGGGTAAAAAATTGCAGAGCAGCTAATGAGAAGATTGGTAAAGGTATATAGGTAAGATCACTTGGTTTTGCTAATTAACCTTTGAAAGGAGCAAATGCCAAGTGTTCCTTTTTGAAGTGTCTGAGCTGTCCCTCTCCACCCTGGCATTGAGTAGCTATGGAGGAATTTCTCTTTTTGTAAAAAGATGACAGTTTTTGGAAAAAGCTTATCTTTTCCAGCCTGACCATTCTGCTGCCTTGTCTGGTACTTAGAGGAAGTTACCTTACCACTAGTATGAAATATTTTTCAAATGTTTCTGATATGAATGCTCTTTTGAAGGATCTGCAGTCAAAAATGTTGTTGAATATTGAAATATTAAAATTGGTAATTGAGAGTTACTTTCCTGATGAGTTCTGGCATTAGTGTGGGTGAAGAACAGATTTTAGGCTGATCATTCTTAACTTTGGAAAATTAATGTGAGCAAAGATGTTTATAGGCTGCTCTACAAGTTTCTGAGGCCAGTTGGATACCTGTTAGTTTGTGCCTTAAGTACCACTCTGGTTTGCAACTGAATTTCCAGATTGACAACGCTGTTTCTTGGATCAAAGGCTGGCAGCTGACAGTGGCTGGCTTGTACTATTGCCCAAGACATTCTGACTTCTTTATTAAAACTGTTTAGTTACTTCAGTAGAAGAACAAAAGAAAGTAAACAAAGTTGTACACTTGGTTTTCATAGACTTTTCTTTCTAAAAACAATGAGTACCTAAGAACTGTATCTTTTATACACAATAGAAGACTTAAATATTCCTGTACCTCGTTGTACCATTTCAGAATTAGGAAAGGATCATTTACTTCTGTTAATATTATGGCAAATGATACTTTTCAAATTGTACCAGACCTCGTAATGCTATAGAGAGTTTATTCCATTGTTAGGATTTATCTCTTCTTTACCTCTTATCCCATATTTTGGATGAATCTTTAGCACTAGGTGGGACCAGAACCCTGTTGCGAGTTTCAGCAGGAATACCAAAAGAAATACAAACATTAATTCTTCCAAAACGTTCTGATGAGTGTGTCACTCTGCTTCTGCCTGAGATGCTAATGTCTAGTTCAAGAGTTGTCCAGAATACACTCTTCTATAATTCTGTAAACACTCAGGTGAGCCTGAATTTCTCATGCAAAGGACCATCAATAGGTAGAATAATCTTGTGCTACTGCAAGACTTGTAAATAACATGAAAATTAAACCTGCATAATGTAAAACCAACATTTTAAAGATGTTCTAATTCTTCTACTTATAAGGAGAATATTTGTTCTCTGTGTAATAGTCTGTTGCAATTTTATGGTGTGTAGCAACTGTTGTTTCCAGAAAAGGGATTGGGCATGGCTTGTAAAGGAGCCATCACTCCAAGGTAAATGAGTGTTTATGGTGTTAAGCACCCAGATCTGTGTTGAATGCTGCCTACACTCTGACATTTTCAACAGCCACTGCTTGGATAAACCTGTACAGAAACTTAGGTGTTGACAGCTTGTGTGACTTGAGACCAGCTGTGCCTGTTGTCTGCAGAAGGTTCAGCTGTTCTGGCTCTGGCTGTTAACTTGCTCTTCAGTCAGGTCAACACTGGTCTTAAATAAGTTCAGAGAAACTGTGATTTCCTGCAAGGTGTTTGTTGCAGTGTGAATTTAAGAGCCAAGTGTGTCTTTAAGAAGCCCACTGTAAATGAGTGTCAGTTGAACAACTGTTGAATTTTTGTGGATGCTGGCTTTGTGTCAAGTTACTGCACCAACATCTGCAAACTGTCTGTTTCAGAACTTTGAAATGTCACTTTTGAGCAGTATAACTCTAACCAGAGCAAAGTAACCTGAAGCACAGAACTTGAGAGGGAGAGCAAACTTAGGCCACTTCTGGCTTGAAGTTGCAAAGTGAAGGTCCTTTGCTCAGGCCTTGTTATGCCTTAGAATTTCTCTGCTACTCATAGTAAAAAGGACTTGCTACAAAGACAACAGACATAGTATAGAAGGGCTAATGAAGTAATTACTTAATCTAGTAGCAAATAAAAGATCAAACAGCTTCATTACAGAATGCTGTCATTTGCTCTTGATGAGGACCAGTCAATAAAATACAGTTCTCTAAGCTGGTATTGCATAATGGTGGGGCTAACTTGAGATAGCTTTGCCATTGGTTTGGTTTTCTTTTCTATTTCCTATACAGTCTCTGCTCTAGTCCACCGGCCATATCTCCTCAGGCAAAATAAATTATTTAAATAGCTTTCATGATGATCTGTGCTGGAGAGTTGCTAAATGTGTTGAGCATCTGCCCTGTGTGCTTGCCTGTCTCTGTGTGTGCTTAGCTGGATATGGGATGCAGGAAAAACTTGGTCTGTCGGGTTGAAAAAATGAACTCAAGTGTGAGAGGGTAGAACAGAAAGCAGTGGAATGTGTTCTCATTGCTGTTTATTTATGTTGAAGATACCTGGGATCTGTAGCTTCTATCACAGAATGCTAAAAAACTAGCACAAAATTTGAGTGAGTCTGCTTCGAGTGTCAGGTGTGATGCACATCAGAAACTGTCCTGTCCAGTGTCAGTTCTCTTCCTGAGAAGAGCTGGCTTCTCTTAGCCTACCTGTGCAGGTGGCTTTTTGCACCAAAATCTCAAAAATCTATTGCGTTACAAGTATAAACCAGGACTCTTTTGGGGTTGGTTTGTTTGTTTGTTTTAAATAAACTAAAATCAGTGACACTGGCTTGAGATTTGAAAGTACAAATTTCATGTTTTGCAGTCACAGAAATTCCTGGACATCAGTGTGTGCTTGTACTGAAAACAGCAATGTGCTTTTTCTAGGAGTATGGTCAGAGTGTTGCCTTTCAGGGAAATGAGTAAAAGCAACTGGAATCTAGGCAAACCCAAAACAACAGTGTCTCTTCTTGCCCTGTAGTTAAATACTTTGCAGCTTTGAAGTGCATTTAAAAATTGCATATGAAAGACCAGAGAAATTAATGGCTGAAAAAAATTAAGTATTTCAGCTAGCAGAGATGTCCATGTGGTGTTAAACTTTGGCTTATGGTTTTCTTTTCTATTAATAATGATAAAATTGGTTTAGTTGTTCATTAGAGGTTGAAGGGAGGAGGGAAGATGCGATGCCAAAAATGAAGCATTAAGTGCTAATTATGACTACCATCTCATTTGCATTTGAATTGATGCTGAGTTTCAGTAGAAGATACAGTAAAGCCACTTGTAACAGAACTATTTTTGTACCTTGTGTGACTGAAAACTGTTGCATAGGCTAATCTTTGATGGACTGGATCAAAGAGAGAGAAAGGTCTTCAAAGAGTGTGTTTGTGTGGAGATGTTTCTATCTAGTGTTCTTTGGCCTTGTTTTTTAGAAGAGTAAGGAAATGCAGCGGGTTCCAAAGGGAGCTGTGTCTACTCATCATCCCCACAGAGACATCTCTAATAGAGAAGAGTGTGCCTATGCTGGAAGGACAGAATTCCTCAATGGAACAGGCTCTTAATACAGTAGAGCATATATAGGAAGCAGAAGTGCTTCACCTACTCAGTTCTTCTGCCTTGCTTCATCCTCTAGTGAAAAGCACTGAGAAAAGTGGCTCAGAGAGGCTTGTAATTGCTGTGTTTGTGGGTGTTCAATGATGGAGCTAAATAAAGCCCTGAGACATCCCATTGTCCTTGGAACTTCCCTGTAATTTTCAGCAGTCAATTGGCTGGACTAGATGACCTTTAGAGGTCCGTTCTAACCTAATTTCTCAGTGATGTGAGTTATCCTCTAAAGCAAGACCTTTCCAAAGTCATAATGTCTAGTTAACCTCAGTATTTCTACAAATGTTGTGTTTCTAGTTCAATGTTCTCCCAAGTTCCATTATCACTCAAAATAGAAGGATGGGTATTAAGATCACTAACTTGGATGTAACCACTTGTTTATTGAACAGCACTGATTGTTATCACTTTATCTTAAGAATTACTCAGTTCTTCGAGGGTTATATTATCGTGAACAATTCAGCTAAGCTAGAACAAGTAGAGAATAATAAAGTAAGGCCAAACACATAATCAGTATTAAAAGTGTGCTCTACATAGCATATTCCATCATTTCAGGTAAAAAACAGGAAGCTGATGAATTGACCGGTGACGCTTCAGTAGAAGAGGACTCCTTTGTCAAGGTAATAAAAGTATGTAAAAACTTTTCCCATTTTGTATTTAAGGTCAATGTTTGACTCCAGTTAATGAAAAAAGCTTCCATTTTCTTTATGGCAGTTTATGTGGAAATGCGGAGCATTGTTTTTGCTGTATTTACAGTGTGATGCCAAAGGGTGTGAAACTGGGGGGGGGTGTTTAAAACACGGTATTAATTTTATTAGGCATGTGAGACACTGATCCAGCAGTGAAACACTGACTCTAGCAGTGATTTTTTCAGAATAAAGCTAATACTTCTAATTACACCAACTATTTGTATTCACACCGAAAGGAAAGTGAACTGGAGACTCAAGATGCAAGTGATCAAGATGGAAATGATGAATTGAAAGACTTCAAAGACTCTGTTGAAGATGAGAATTTGAATTCTAAAGAACTACCATCTGCAGAAAAGAAAAGATACCATGACCTGGAGCCAGTGGAGACAACCGAAGATGTGGAGAAGGATTCTGAAAGTCAGGTACTTGGCTATATTTTACATTAATTTTTATTAGCAAAATGTACATTTTTCTTATGTTTGTTACTTGGAAGTCAGAATCAGTTTTTCAGTTTGTTTTGCTTATCTCTAAAAGATACGTTATTTCTTTTTATTCTATTATTTTCTTTCTATTTGCCTTGATTAGTATTTGAATAGTCCTGAAACACATGTGATGCTGATGGATAAGATTCTACCAGAGGCCATACAGAGTTAGTTCCCAAGTGGTCCCTTTCCCTTGTACCAGCAGTGACTTGCGCCTTTCAGTTCAGTGTTCAGATCCTTTCCATCAGGAGAAGTGCTCATTGCTGTTCGCATTGTTGAGTGTGTGTCCACTGAAATGTTTACTGATATAATGAAATCTCTTGACCCTCTGAATTTTTGAGTGTCTTATAAATGGTTTGTTGACCTAGTCCCTTTTTTATTTCTATAGGAAAATGAAGGTCCGGACATAGAAGATTACACTTTTCCAACTGTTCATGTGAGTTCTAAATCCATTGTGTTAAGCTGATTTTTGTGGCTGTTGAGTTGGAAAAGATGACTTTAGAGTGGTTTTTCTGTTCCAGCATGCATGTTAGTCAGATGATGTAAGACTATAAAGGTAAACAATATGGGAAGCTTTCATTCAAATATTTAATAATGCAGGTAATTGTGATACCAAGTAAGTTGACCTATTTACAGATAATTCATGTCTACAATTTGGGAGTATTCAGTGCATAGCCTTCACAAAGAATCTGTTTCACACTCCCTTAGGAACATATCAGAGGGCTCTGCCAGATGCTGTTGTAATGTATACAGCCTGTACAGGAGTTTAGAACTTCTGTTTTATGTAGAAGTTTGCCCTCAGAGAATGTGGGGAGTGTGGAACTGGGTGTGGTCGTCTAGGGATGCTTTTTGGTGTGAATACTAATATATCTCTAAGTTCAGAAATTCATTCTGAGTTACATGGAACTGATGTCTCTAAAGTGACATCTCATACAGCATCTCTTGCTCAGTAAAACTAATGAGAAATAAATAATTAAAATCAGAGATACATTTTTAAGTGCTTACTGGAGGGAGGCTACCTAGTTTCTGACTTGTTTCTTGAGCTTTTAAAGCTAATGATGGACTGCTTGCATTTCTCTGAAAGCAGTAATCAGCAGCTTGACATCCATTCTGAAGGCTTTGGTAAGACTTGGAATAGTTTAGAAATGTCCCACTGAGGTTAAGGGGGTAAGATAACATCTGCATGTCCCAACCAACTGCAAACTCCCAAGTATTGCAGATAAATGCCAAGTTGTTTCGTAAAATTTTTTAGTTATTTGACAAGGGAGGCACACAAATTTGCTTCCTGGGTAATTTTTGGTTACAGTTTTCATTTCAGTGTTTGTCTTCATAGAATAGAAATTCTGTGAGAAATACAAACTGTTCTGCTTAAAGTTTCAAAATAGGAGACATTTAGTGTTGACTTGCTTTTCTTGCAGGATGGGGAAGATGAAGAAAATGAGAAAGGTATGTCCAAAGTTTAATAGTGTTCAGAGGTCTTACTCTGGTAGAGCAGGCAACTTTCTCTTGTAACATTCAATCTCTACTAATACTAGGCTTATCTCCAGCACTAAGTATCAGTTGTCTCCTCATTGAGCTCAGCACATGGAATCACTGCAGTCAGTTTATTTCACTCCTAAGAGTTACTTTACTCTTAAGAGTTGATTACAGTACTTATCAGTTACTGTGGTGGATGTATAATACAGTTGCAATACTATGATTCTTAATATAAAAATCCATAGTATTCGAGGACTGATTTTAATACACGGTAAGTCTCGATGCCAAAGCCTCCAACTTGCACTGCAGTAACTGATGTTGAGTGAAATGCTGCACTCACTGAAGTTGAGCACCCCACAAATGTATGGACCATCATATGCTTGGCTTACTATCACTTAGAAATACCAGTTGTACATAGGATGGTAAAACAAGTGTTTGAAAACCTGTGGAGTGGCTACCACTTTTTAAGCTGTGCTCATTAGTGAAACTATAGAAGGAATGTAATGCGTTTGGGCAAACAGACTTCCTGGACAGAAGTCATAAGGATCCTACACTTTGTGGACTCGAAAGGACATGGAACACGATCACTTTACACAAGATGGAATAAACACACTACTGAAGCTACAGGATAAAACTCCAGACTCCGTGCTTACGAGGGACCCCGTGGCCGAAGTGTCTTGCCTACACAAATCGAAGAATACAGTTGGAGATGCCTCTGTGGGACTGAGATGGAAAACCTTTCCAGTGGATGAAGATTGAGACCATTTGTCTACGAACTCTGGATTAAGGCTCACCCCTCCATGTTCTGCAGCAGCCTTGTACAACTCATTTGACTGCCAAGCAACTGCTTGGAAAGGAAAAGAGCAGAGAGCACCGGTGTGGAAGACTGGCTGGAATTCTTCAAGACTGTAATTCTTTTGGATTTGGGAAGCTTAGAAGTTCTGGAACCAGGAAGATTCAAAGACAGATTAAATCAAACTGTGGACATCCAAAGCAACTACGTTCTTCTGGAATACTAAATCCTAAACTGGAAAATGGATACTTCTTATGAAGAACGGGTATCTCCAGGATGGAACCATATTCTCCCTCCTAATGTTTTGGTATTTGTCTCTAGAAAATGTGTTTTGCCATGAAGAATAAGTGATCCTGGGTAAAGGATTTATATTTGTGTTAATACACCTTGTGTTTTTTTTCTAACCTTCCATCAGTGCTAATAACTGGCTTTGTATTTTCTAGGTCCTATTCTAGCTTATGCATATGAAATTGTTTAAACTTCTTGTTTTGCCATATTTATTCCTGTTAAATCCTCTTAGATAAAGCAGGTTCTGGTGATGGTACACAAGAAGTATCTAAACCTCTTCCCTCAGAAGAAAGCCTAGCTGAGGCTGATCACACGGCTCATGAAGAGATGGAAGCTAACACCTCTGTGAAAGAAGCTGAGGATGATAACATATCGGTTACAATCCAGGCCGAAGATGCCATCACTCTGGATTTTGATGGTGATGACCTCCTAGAAACAGGTAAAAATGTGAAAATTACAGATTCTGAAGCAAGTAAGCCAAAGGATGTGCAGGATACCATTTCACAGAGCCTGGAGAAGGAAAGCAAGGACTATGAGATGACTGAGAACCATAAAGATGGTAAGAAGGAAGACTGCGTGAAGGGTGATCCCGTCAAGAAGGAAGCCAGAGAAGGTTCAAAGAAAGCAGAATCTGGAGATAAAGAAAAGGATACTTTGAAGAAAGGTCCCTCGTCTACTGGGGCCTCTGGTCAAGCAAAGAGGTTTGTTTTTCTATGTCAGTTCTTTACGATACTGAGTACCAGCATTCAATAAGATCACTCTACATTAAGGGGGTAGCAGCAAGAATCTTGTAATTAGTGTCCTATGCTCCTGCCTATAGGTTTTTTGACCGCCATAAGTTACTTTTTAAAATTCAAGATCTTCGTATAGACACTATGTCCTACTGATTGCATTGTCGAATTGTCAGCATTTATTTATTTTTTTCAAATTGACGATTTTTTTAAATGTCCTTGTGATGATGGTAATGAACAGCTATCAGTTCTAAGAACACAAAATGAAGTGAAGTCCCCGTCCTGAAATCTGGAGAAGATTGCCATATATCCACTGAATAGAGTTGTCAGAAAATCTAGATCTTCAGGCATCTTGGGGAAAATCAGTGCAAGAATCCATAAGGGAATCATTTGTTCAAATATACAGTCTGGCCCTTTTTCATTTTTATTTTTTGAAATGTTAACTTTCTGTTAGTGTTAGTAGTATAAAATGCAACACCAAATTCAGTAGTTTCAACTTTCTTCTGATTTTTCTAATTTGCTTCTCTAGCTCTACTAAGGAATCTAAAGAGAGCAAGACAACATCAAAGGATGATAAAGGTAACTATTACGAATTAGAGGTAGTCTTGTCTTGAACTAAATGCTTTCCTGATTAAGAAATTGCTTGCCATGTAATAAAATGGCTTATATGGTTGAACTCAGCCATCTGTAGTAAATTATGTTAGAGGTACAGTAATCATTTGCTGTATTTATGTGTCCATATATTTTGTTTCTTCTTATGCCAGGTTTGTCAAAAGATCAAAAATACTTATTCTAAAGACTTGATGAAAATACATTCTTCTGTTTCAAGATATGTTTGGGAGCAAATTCCATTTAACATTTCCCAAGTCTTTGTTTTGGATGAGAAACTATAATTTTCAGATAAGCCTGCTGTAACTTACAGCAAAACAAGCAAAAAAATAATTGCAATTACTTAAATGTAATGCTAATGAAATTTTTTGTCTTGTTTGTAATTCTAGCTCATTTTTAAATAAACTGAACTCTTGACCAAGTACTATAGCTGAGATGCCAGCTTGCAAAATTGCCCTTGTGGCTGTTTAATGTATTAAATTTGAACCTATTTTTCTGCCTTGGAGTTTCCATCTGTTTCCACAAAACCCTGTATTGCGATTACAAATGTGAAGAGTGCAGCTCTAGAGCACATTAATGTCACCAGTCATACTGATGTTTCATGGTTGAGCAGATGCATTTGTGGGAGCTTATATGTCTCATTTTACCTACTCCCTTTCTGCCAAAAACCTTTGTCACAGTTTCTCTGGCATAACACGAAGGGACAAATGAAACTTTACCTGATTAGTGAATTTGAGAGGAAATTTTTGTGGCAGACATAACTGGGTCTTCCCTAGATGTCTTTTTGTGACAGTTACATGAAACCAAAAAAAACCCCTGAAAGCAGATTTGCTGTGTCTTCATTTGTGTAGCATATGTGGTATCTGTAACAGTAACTGTTTCAAGGCTTTCTTAATACACACAGCCAAAGCGCTTTTTAATGGTATTTATTGATGTTCTGAGTGTATCACAGCACCATGGACTTCTGTGGATTGGAGGGGACCTTAAAGATCATCTCATTGCAATGCTCTGCCATGGGCAGGGGCACCTTCCACTGTTCCAGGCTGCTCTAAGCCCCGTCCAGCCTGGCTGTGGGCACTTCCAGGGATTCAAGGGCAGCCCCAGCTGCTCTGGGCACCTGTGCCAGGGCCCACAGGGAAGAATTTCTTCCTTAGATATCTAAACTAATATCAAGACAACCTTAGTATGACCATAACTGAGATATGTTGCCTTTTGCTCTTAGTTAATCTCAATGCATTGAAGAAACAAAACGATCCTTTTCTTCTCAAGATGGTTAAATTTTAAAACTCTGCACATCAGCAGGTTTTCCAGCTGTCAAGATGGAGATCTAGTTCTGGTCTCGCCCTGTAGGACTGGCTACGTTTGAATGTATTCCAAAGCAGTCCATTGATTTAGCAGGAAACAACAAGCTGAATTACATAACTGAAGACTAAAGATACTGGGAATGAGATTACATGGATCTCTTGAGTTCTTGTTATGTTGTTGCAAAAATAGCTAATATATGGGGTGGGCGGGCATGTTTAAGGCATCTAATATTGTTCTGGCTTTTATTTAGTATTTTCTTTAGTATGTGGGAAATATTTTTGGTGGGTTGTATTCAGTTCTACATCCAGTAGTATTTTTAAAAAACTGCTCTGGATTAAGCCAGTACTTCCCAGAAGTTGTGGAAATTGATCATATGATTCTGGAGGCTGAGATTATCCAAGTCGCCTGTATTTGCCTTTCTACTGTCTCTAGTAACTTGAGCATTGTATGGCCATCGTGATGGAGAACAAATACTGTGTTTACTGTGCAAAAAACCCCATGTTTATGGATGGTAGCTAATGATAAGAGCCAGATGTTGAAGCTAAAGGTACATACCCAGATGAGGAGTAAAGCATGCCTTTACTGAAGATTTGTATTATTTTTCTGTCTCTGTCCTTTGGGTGCAAGCTAGCCAAGCTATTGGTCTCAGTACATGGTTAAATGAAAAAAATCTTATGGCATATATTTTTTTTTTTCTATAGAAGTCTTTTCAAGAAAGGTAACCAGATAAACAATTTCTTAGAGGTAACAGGCTAAGTTTCTCTTTTCAGCAACACTTTAGTTAAATATTCATGGTACCTCTGTCTCCTTAATTTTTTGGCTGTTTTGTAAAACTTGTTTCAGGAAGCACGAGCAGTGTTAGTGGTAGCAGTGGAAGTTCAACTAGAAACCTCTGGGTTAGCGGACTGTCTTCCAACACAAAAGCTGCTGACTTGAAAAATCTCTTTGGCAAATATGGAAAGGTATTTCATGGGGTGTGATACCATGTGTGTGGTGTGTGTCAATGCTCCCTCCTCTATTCAGTTACAGAACCTGAGTAATACTTGATTTAAATAAAGGTGTGTGAGGAAATGTCTGACCAGTGCAATCTAAAACCCCATATTGCAGCAGTAAGAGTGTATACTTACAGGAAGAACCATTTGTTCATTTTATAAGAAGGTTTTCTTCCTGTGGAGGTAAGACAAGTACAAAAAAAATTTCACAAATACTTTAATAATCTGGTCAGGACTGGCTTTGAAAATAATGAGGGCTATGTTCCTTTGTAGCAACTGTATTTAACCATGATTGCAAGCTAATGTACTAACTGATAAAATTGTAATACAAATACTGTTCATAGAACATCCTGCTTTGGGAGACTGTTGTTAAAATGTGTTCTGAAGGCTTATGAATTGGAAAAATTGGTAAAAATTTAAGTAACATTTAATTTGTGAACCTTTAGGGAGTCTTTCAGTGACTTAATGGTTTTTCTTTTTTTTACATTCTGCTTAAATTAAGATTGTTTTCCCAATTTTGATTAATTGAAACACACAAATTCCATAGAACAAGACGGAAATCTTGAAAGCTAAGCAGTCTTCTAAACCCAGGGTTCTCTTTTTCCATGTTTCCAAATATGTGAATTTGTAGTGTTTGTGTAAGCCTGTGCAGGTATGGCATTATTGTATCTAGTTAGAATGTGAGCACTGTGAATATCAAGTATGTGCATTGATCATGGCATATCTGATTTTTCTAATTAATTTAGTAGGTCACTTTATTTAATGCATTCACAATGTATTATGATGTAATGTGGACATCTGAGAGTATATTTTGTTGAAACTTCCAGTTACTTGGCTGTTTGTTCTGGTTACTATTTTTATTTACGTAGCTTTCCGGTTTTAAAATTGATTGGGGAAATATTTCATGACTGAACCATGGCAGTCTAGACAGCCAAAAAGATAAAATTGATGACAGCTAGAAAGATGTAAGTGTTGCCTTTAGAGCATGACTATGGCAAAAAGACTGGCTCTGGTGGCTGTAGAAATTCTAGCAAGGAGGAGGAGCTCAAAGCTTAAACCTTCTCAAGAAGCAGATGTCAGAGCTGAATGCTAAAAGGGCTTAACTGTGACACTTGCTAGATGACTGTGAAAAATTGGCACTTTTGTTAAATTCCTACATAATACTGCTTATACCTTCCTGCCATTAATTGGTAGCTGCTGACATTTTTTGTGCCTCTGTCAGCAATGAACCCCCAGATTCAGATCAGTGGTGTTCCTGCAAATGAATTTTGACAATAACTGAAGAGAAGCATTTAGACCATGAGGAGATGACTGGTCAAAACAGGATGCAAGCATTAATATGCCTTGATGTGCAAGTTGGGATAAAGTTCTCAAGGCTTTTGAGAACTTGGGAGTCAGTCA
This sequence comes from Regulus satrapa, assembly GCA_013396955.1. Lineage (NCBI taxonomy): Eukaryota > Metazoa > Chordata > Aves > Passeriformes > Regulidae > Regulus > Regulus satrapa. The sequence goes on from VWZN01017234.1 coordinate 236,709, forward strand.
ATCTTTCTGGGGAGTAGGAGTTCTGTTGCTCTTGGAGTGAATTTGTTTTCTTACATGCTCGGGTAAAAATCTTACTGGAATACCATAGCTTCCTTAGCAGAAATGTCTCTCTGAGAACTGAACTCTTCCTGTCTGCATAGGTACTTGGTGCCAAGGTGGTCACAAACGCACGGAGCCCGGGGGCAAAATGCTACGGCATTGTGACCATGTCCTCGAGCACGGAAGTGGCCCGGTGCATCGCACACCTGCACCGCACAGAGCTGCATGGCCAGCAGATCTCTGTGGAGAAAGTAGGTTTCACAGCATGAAGACTTTTCTCAAAATAGACAGTCTTTTACAAGAATCTGTATTAACCTATTTGCTTTAAAAAAAAAAAATAGGTGAAAGGTGATCCATCCAAAAAAGAAATGAAGAAGGAAAGTGATGAGAAATCTAGTTCGGGTAGGAGCATAGGAGATAAGAAGACTGCATCAAGTGACAAAACCAGCAAGTAAGAAATTTCACATCTTCTGAAATTGTGAAAATCCATTAAGCTGAATTTCCCTCATTGGATCTTTGTGTTCTTTTTCCTAATAAGAACTCCGTCAACCAAAAAAGAAGAAAAGAAATTAGAGAAATCTGAAAAAAAAGAAAGTAAAGAAGCCAAGAAAACAGAAGGTAAAGATGAGAAGAGTGATAATGGAACAAGTGGCCCTAATCAAGAATCCACTAAAAAAACTGAAGAAAAGAAAAGAATAAGTATGCCATATAGCCATATTTCCTCCTGTTGAATCTGTGTGTCTGACCTGTCTTGGGGGCATGTTCTTGCTCTTACTGGAACCCAGATTATTAAACACCTGTTCTTTTTTAGATTCCAGTAACACATTTATTACTTCCATACTTTATACTAATATTTAATTACAGGCATGTGCTGGTATGCTTCTCCTACCAGTACCTGTTTGCTTCAGAGATTTAGAAATTGCACTAAGGAGAATTTGTAATAGACAAATAGAGATAGTTGTCTGTGTGTTTTTAAACCTTTTTTTTTTGTTTTTTTTTTTTTTTGTTTTTTTTGTTTCCCCCCTTCACTAGGTGGTAAAAGCCCAGGTCAAGTTGTAGTTTTAGACCAAACAAAAGGAGACCAAGGCCACACTAGGACAGTTAGAAGGGGAAGGTTTGATAAAGTAAGTATCTATAGATTTGATGCAATCCTTACCTGATTTGCTCCTACCTTGCAGTTAATATTTGCACTGAAGAGTCAATAAACTATCACTAACTGTTAAGCTTAGATAGAAGCTTTGTATGCTTTGGGATTGCTAAGTCCTTAATTATACTTGAACGCAGCATCCAGAAATCTCCCTAAATGAATGAGACTTCTGAAATAACCATTGTAATCTCTATCTATAGCCACAGATATTGAGGAACAAAGAGCGTATTATTCAAGATAAAGTGAAATTCAGGGAATACAGGGGTAGAAAGGATATCTTGCCTTTTGAAAAGATGAAGGAACAGAGATTGCGTGAACACATGGTTCGATTGGAAAGAATACGACGAGCTGTTGAACTGCGAAGGTAGTAACTCCACTTTTTGCTAAAGGCTATTTTATACATTAATTGATCAGATACTATATTTAGAAATCTAATCAAGAGTGCATTCTGTCAAGCCTTCTAACCAGATGTTAAAGTCTGGGACTCTACCTAACAGTATCTCTTTGTGAATTAAGAAACTCCAAAATTTTTGTGTAATCTTTTAATAGCTATGTATGTACACACACAGCTTAGAGTTTGTTACAGTGGGGGTTGTATCTCATAAGTGTTACTGCATGCTAGTTTTCTTTTCAGAAAGGTGAGAAGTGGACTAGGAGACAGGGCCAAAAGTAGTGTTTGGGATTTGCTTGTTTGTTTGTTTGTGTTAAACAGAGAATGTTGTATATGTAAATGACAAATCAAGCACAATGCAATCCTGACCCTTTAAATAGAAAGATCAAATGGCTACACTGTTCTGTTCTGCTGTTTCTATGTGGCCATAAGCTTGTAAAGAGCAGTTAAATATGCTGTGTTGTTAGCTGGGTTTCCCTGAACAAAGTAAAACAATTCCTAAAAAAAGGAATTCCCAGCAAGCATAAAACTTAAAGGAGATAATGCCTTTTGTGCTTCTTCTTAGGCCTCTCGGCTTATTATTATGAGAGGCAAAAAGAAGAAAGCAAAATGAAGCTGTTCGTGACCACACTAACCTGTGCAACTGTCTCAGAGTGGTCATGATTGGCTGCCTGTCTTTCTTTTTGGACAGAAAACTAAGTAAATTTTTTGTTGGCTTGAACAGGACAAGAGTGAAAAGAGCATTTATTTTTTACATCAAATCAAATTCTTGGATACTGAATACTGTTGTTACTGTGACACATGACAAATGAGAAGTCCAAATTAAGAATAAAATACAGCAAGAAATGATTCTTGAAATATCTTTTCCTATCAGCTGTCTGCTAAGGCTTCTGTAGATAAGCTAAAACCACTTTGGCTACTTGGGACTAAAAGGAGTAGACTTCTGGTGCAAGGACTTCTGTGAAGAGCTTACTCTGAAGTAGTTTTTGAATGTCTGTGCCTAAGGTGATGTTAGTTTCGGATGACAACATTTTTCAGATGAATTTCTGCTTCCTCTTTTTTCCCTTCAGGCGAAGAGAAATTGCGGAGCGAGAGCGGCGCGAGCGAGAACGCATCCGGATAATGCATGAACGAGAAGAGTGCCTGCAGAGGGAAAGGGAGAGACTTGAAATTGAGAGGCAAAAACTGGAGAGGGAGAGGATGGAACGGGAGCGTTTGGAGAGGGAGCGTGTTCGGATTGAACAGGTGGGCAGAGATGGGCTCTGGATTGCGCAGGAGCTTTTCAGAGGATGGCCCAGTTTGCTCTTGTGGGGAATTTTGCTCTTTGCTCTTCTCCTCAGTCCTTTTTCTTTCATAAAACCCAGCCAAACGTTACATAATTCACTATGTATAACGGGAATCTTCATCTTGTTTGCTTGGGAGTAATTTGATATAAAATGCTTGCTACTGAAGCAGCTATACAAGTCAGTCTCTAAACATGAAGTACAGTAGATGACTTTGTCTATACCACTCTTCCATGATTTGACTAGATTTTTCCTTTAGAATTCCACTGCAAACTTCAAGAACTGTTTCTGGGCAGTAAATACATGAAATGACCTGGAGAGATTTCTTTGTAACAGCCAATAAATAACATCTCCAGATCTGTCATCTACTTTTTAGGGAAATACTCCATGCTCTCTAATCTTTAGAGAAATATTCCCAGCGCTCTTTAATCTTAGAATGCTACCCAAGAATGAATTTTACCAGGTAACCTTTAGCAGAAACCTGCCAAGGGGAAGGTGTATATCCTTGCTAACTATTCTCTGGGTATCTCTGGTAAAGACCTGCTCTGTTTGTGGCTCCTTTCACGGCAGGAGCGGCGGAAAGAAGCGGAGCGGATTGCGCGCGAGAGGGAGGAGCTTCGGCGGCAGCAGCAGCAGCTCCGGTACGAACAGGAAAAGAGGAATTCCTTGAAACGGCCCCGGGATGTCGATCACAGGTAATTCTCAAACTGGTTTTGTTTTTGCAGTGCTTAATAAAAAGAAACAGCTACAAGCCTCGTATCAGACTTGAGAATGCATTTGTACCTGAAGCAGGTCTTCACAGAAGAATTGACTTTCTGGTATTTGTTCGGTTTGACATTAGTTTATGCTAAACATGAAACATTCATTATCTGTAGGACAGAGCTTAGAAATTAGAAAAGCATCCCATTAATCAGTTCTTATTGTGTGAAAAGAGCAGTCCAGAGTGTTTGCTGAAAAATGCTGTTCTACCTTAATGTTTGAAGCTTCTTTTACTTTAAGAATTCATATTTCTGCTAAATGGATGGTTAGTTTTGGGTGTTTTCTTAAATGATTTTTTCCACTACTCTTTAAAGAGTTCACCTATGTCAGTGGCTTTCCAAAGGTCATATGAGCATCTCCTAAAATAGACAACTGACTCAACAATTTTCTGTGTATTAGGCCTTGATTTGGCTACATGTGACTGATGAGGGTTCCTTTGTTTTGGCTGAAGGCGAGATGATCCTTACTGGAATGAGAGTAAGAAAATGGCTCTTGATACAGATGCACGATTTGGCCATGGCTCAGATTACAGCCGCCAGCAGAACAGGTTCAATGACTTTGATCACAGAGAACGAGGCCGATATCCAGAAGGTTCTTCTGTTCCATCATCTTCTTTTGATAGGTAAGCTTAGATTATGGAGCAGGTATTTGCCAGCATCTCTCTGGATTTCACTCTTAACTATTCAAACTGAACGTGGTGCTAAAGTCTTTACACAGTTCTGATATAATAGGATTGTGGTACTGTCTTAACATTTCTTGTGTCTTCAGGACTGGCCACTTTTATCTTGGAATGTATTCTGCTTTTCTCTGAGGACTTTAAATTAGCTACCTAGTTGCCTTTTTTGTGAGACATTTCAAAAGTAATTTTGCAATTATTCCTTCCTCTTTTATATCTAGTCACAAGTTCCAGTGGATTACCTGTGTAATTTACTCTGCAGTAAATGCTGATTCCAAATGCAACTTTATGGTTTCAGTAACCATTAGTAAAACTAATACCATGTAATTGTAGCTTCTGGAATTCTGCTTTTAGATTGCAATGAATTAGAGTTGTAAATGCAATTCCGACTTGAGAAATCTCGCATTCCCCCCATTTCATACTGGGCAAAAAGGCGGCCCCATAGTTGCTTTAAATTACACTGACCAAAATAGGAACAAATTAAATGCATAAAGAAATGTTTAACTGGCTGTTAGAACTCAAGCTCAAAATTACAGTTGTAGAAATAAATAAAATTTGGGATGGGAAGAATCTTTGATTTCTATTTTGCATATATAGTAATAACAAATACAAAGATGTGTGATATTTTATATCCTCACGCATGTGCTTACACATGCAGAGAAAGGTGAAAATGGGAAACAAGCAAATGACTTTTTCCTACTTTAACAACTTAGGCGAGATCGTTTTGTAAACCAAGGTGAGGCAAAAAAGACTCGCCCAACAGCACGAAGAGAAGAGCCGGGGTTTGAGAGATATCCCAAGAGCTTCAGTGAGTCCAGAAGAAATGAACCACCACAGGTGAGAAGTGAACTCCGGGACACAGACAGACGGGAAGTGCGAGGAGACAGAGATGAGAGGAGAACGGTGATCATTCACGACAGACCAGAAATACCCCACGGCCGACACCCCAGGGAAACCAGTTCCAACCCACCTAGGCAAACCAACTGGAAAAGTGAGGGAAGCATAAGCACAGACAAACGGGACAGCAGGTAAATGTGCTGACTAAGCAGTGAAAGTACCGATTCTTTTTGTAGAATTTATCCAGAGCAGTGATTCCTCAAGAAATAGTGTATAACTATGTATAGACCCTTCCCTCTTAGAGAAAAGCATTGGAAGAAGTATATAGGTTATCAGATGCTAGATCTCATTTAGGAAACTGCTTGCTGACTCTCAGCAGTCTGTTCTTAATCATGAGTGGCAATACAGAACTAAAGAGGCTTTTGTGTAGAATGCAGATGTAAACGAGCAGCATGTGAGCTTGAATTATTTAAAAAGCCATGTAGATCTAAAGGAGTGTTTCTAAGAAGTCATCTGCAGGTTGTTAGGAACCATAGGAATCTCTGCTGTCTACATGTACTGCGATTTGGTACCAGTTCAACTATACTGAAACCCAAATTTTGATGGAAGCAATTTTTACAGAGGCGAGCGGCCGGATCGGGCGGGAAGGGAAGTGTCCAGCCACGTGAGGGGAGCACCTCCCGGGAGCCGCAGCAGCGCCTCCGGCTACGGAGGCAGGGAAGGAGAACGGGGCGTGATGGGAGAGAGAGGTGGAGGACAAGTGAGTCACCTTCTTGTGTTCCTGTGCATGAAGGAGAGGCTGGAAAATGCAGACTCATGCTGGAAAAATGACCGTGTAACATCATCAAAATTATTCACAAGCATTCTGTCTACTTTCAACTTAGTTTTCTTTCTGTTAAAAGGTTCTTTTTTAATAACCCAAGAAATTGCAGAAAAATCACCCTATTCTCCTTGTCTGCCATCTTTATAATCAGAAAGATACCCAAGAAGAGTAGATGATTAAGCTTTTGAGAATTTATTGTCACCTTTTCAGGGTTTTAACCACACACTGCCTGCTACTTTCAGTGCAGTTCATAATTGTAATTTGTAATGTGATACTGAGCAAAAATCCTTCTGCAAGACTGTCTTTAAAGGTGACATATTAACTCGCTCCTGCTAGTAAATCCTGAAGCATTTAGAAAGTATTAATGTTCTTCTTCCTGAGCTTTATGCCAGTGGCAATGAGATCAGGACAGAATTGGCAGTAAAGTATGAGTCTGTGGAACCTCACTCCCTGCATACCCACACTGTGGTCATTGAAACTAAGTTTCTACTGCCTAGAATTAACAGGAATGTTGTAAACATGTGTGAGCAGCCTTAGAGAATGAACTCTTACAAGGGGCTGGACTTGAGTTCATTCTATCAGCTGTAAACTTACCGTTCTGGACAAGCCTGTTTTCTGTAGATAAAGCAGCCCCTTCTCTGTGAGAATGACTGTCTCTTTCTCCCCAGCACTACAACGAAGACAGACACGTCGTAGAACGCCACAGTCGAGAAACTGGACCAAGGAAAGAATGGCATGGACCTAGTTCCCAAGGAAGTGGCTATCATGACACAAGGAGAATGGGAGATGGCCGTGGAGGAGGGGGCATGATGGCTCAACATACAAGGTACAGAAACCACTCCTTCCTCTCCATTCCTTCCCGAGCCCCTGCAAGCTTTGGTGTCCTTGGGAGGCGCAACAGTGTCGGTAGCAGCAGGTGACTCCCTGTGAGCACACGACCCCTCCTGCCCGGCCAGCACTGGGCTCCCAGGGGTGCTGCCACCGGCAGCGGGGCCCAGCAGCACAGGACTGAGGGACTTCTTGCCAAGTCTCTTCTCCTGCATGTGTTCAAGTCTGTTTTGAGACTTCCAGTCTAACAGTTGAGCGATAGATACGAGATGTAAGAATGTTATTACCTGTGCACCAGGAGTTTAGGTATGTATCATAACACTGTTTTTAAAACTTCTGTTTCCAGTAACTCTTCACCCATTAATAGAGTTGTACAGATCACAGGCAATTCCATGCAGAGGGGAAGTGGCTCAGGATTTAAGCCATTTAAAGGTGGACCTCCACGAAGATTCTAAGATCTACAGCTGTTTGGTTTCAAGATAACTTATTGAAATCTCTTGTAAACTTTCTTTGATTAAGAACAGGAATTCTTGTCTGGAAATCCTGGTTAAATTTTTTTAATTTAACATGATTATTTTCCTCTCGATTTTGGAGGCATTTTAATAGTTACGTTGTAATTTTGGATAGTTTTTGTGTATCTTTGATAAGCATTTTCCCTGAGGCACTAGAGCTGTGTAAAAAGAAATTTGAACGAAAATATTTGTTAATTCTGTATAAAAGAACAGTTTGCAGCTGTGTGCTAGTAGTTTGATTTGCCAACATTAGATCTGTGGTGTCATGCTTTAAAGTTAGCTACTTCTCACAACATCCACAATAACCTCCATTTTGAAGGTTGTCCAGGCTATTATCTCTGCTTTCTAATTTGTAGAGAAATAAGATTTGTTCTTTCATTACTGGGTATTATGTAACCTATTTTTGCAGAAGGTACTGTTACATTGAGTGCATTTATGTGTATTCTTGCAAATGTATTCTTTTGAAATAAACCTTCATATTCTGTATAACTTCTAGTAAGTCTTTAAAACAGTCTTTGGGGAAGGAAGGCAGAATTAAAGACATCTTGGTATAGCAAATCCAAGCATGGATGCCATTAAGTTCTAAGTAAAACTTCCTTGTCTCCTTCACTGTTACTGAATTGAAAACTTTGAAGCACATTTGCTCACAGAAGAAAGATTAGAGTCCAAAAACAGCAAAACACTCAAGCAAGGCCCAAGTAAATAATTTTAGTTTGCTCTGTGTGTTTAGCAAAGCTCTGTGGAAGTTTGAAACAGCTGGGGTTTTATGCCAAGCTGCCACAAACTCTGCTTACAGGGCTTGGGCACTCCTGCAGCTGCTCACTGATGTGGCCTTGAGCTAAAGTTCATCTCCTTAAACCTTTTGGTTTGGGTCAGCATGGAAGGGTCTGTGTTAAACCTCTGCACCAGGCCAGGAGTCATCATCACCCAGCCAGGGTAAGGGTATAGCTACAACTCAAAAAGCTAAGAGTCCCATCTGGAAAAGCTGGGTGTGGATGGGTACCCACATGAATAGGGGGCTCCTCGCAGAACAGCAGAGCTGCGAGTGACACTGATCCCGATTGCCTGTGGAAGAAAATTTAAGTTACATTTTTTAAGGCATGAGGCAGTAAATAGATGCTGATTTCTGCTTGCTGTGTGGAAGAACTGCTAAGCATCTGCAGTTCAGGGGAATTAAGTGCAGAGCAGAGAATGACTTAAACTAAACTGGTTTTTAGGAAGTAGCCTTTCAGGAAAGATGGAGGAGAGAGAAACCTGCTGTGTAACAGCATTGTCTCTAATTAATCCTAGATGGATATTCACATCTGACAAATATTTAGGTTTAAAAGGAAGAAATGCACTGTCTCATCAAGTCTGTCACTTACCTTGATACATTTAATAGAACTTGTTCAGTTCTTAAAAGTCTAATTTCAATTTACTGAGTTTTGAGAAAGTACAAGTTCCCAGTGCATTTTCCAAAGTACTTGTACATTTGGCTGCAGTCTGTGCTGTAGCAGGTGTGACAATGCACACAGAAGATATATCTGCTCCAACATGAATTTATAGTGGCTAATGGATTGAATGGGCAATCTGGAATTTTATAACCTTAAATGACGAAGCTATAGAGAAGTACAAAAATAAAACTTGAGATTTGCTTCATTCCCCATAAAAGTCTACGTGTGCATTCCACCAACTAAAGTTTAATTAAATTAAAAATTTGATTGTGCAGGTGTAGCCATTTTACTTAAAGCAGGAAAACAAACTCTGACAGTGGGGGAAAAAAACTGATTGAAAACAAACTGCCAAAACCTTAGAATTTATCAAAAGCTTAAGAGCATCAGAAATCAATCCTTTTCTTATCCAGAGTGAGTTTTTGCTGGGTTATTGTTTGCTGGGGTTTTTTTAAGTATATCATTCAACCTTCATTATCAGCAAAGAACTTAAATATCTAAATGAAATATTTATTTAAGTTTGCGCACTTAAATTTATTTACATACAATGAGTTTCAGAAGACTGTTAACCAAAATAAATCTCAGTTGGGTAAAGACCTTGAACTAGAGAGAAGCTGATACCGGGAGACACTATTTAAAAGGTAACAGAATTTAACAGCTTTGTGGTACACAAACGAAAAGGGGTATTAAGATACAGAACTGGATTTCTCTTGAAAACTATGTGTGCAAAATTATTTTAACAATTTACAAGGAAATGTTATTTCCTTATAATCTTTAAAAACACATTAATACAATATAAACGATTAAGGCTTTTAAAATGCAAAACATTCAGTAGTTGAACTTTGTAGATGCCATTACAAGTGTTAGATAATGTTGTAACGTGATGGAAAGTATTTCATTCACATACATTGGTACAAAGGACACTGCATGACTAGATTTATTTGTGTCATGCACTTCTAAAATACAAGTGTAAAAAATTAAACTTCTCTCTTGGTAAATCTTAAGTCACTTGCATCAGCTTTATTTTGCATTTCCTTTTAAGACTAGATTTAAATATCAGGTAAGCAGGGGGTGACTCACAGCTAAACTGCTGATTTAACACAGGAATTGCACAATTTGAGCGGTGTCTTGAAGACATGATTAATCTGGAAGTATTTTAGAACTTCTCTAAAATATGTCAGGGTTTTGTGGGGGGGGCTTTTTAAAAAACCATTTCATTCTTAAAAGCCCCAGTCAAGGCAGTTAAGACAACAAATATTTGACTTAGCACTGGAGAAGTTGGGGTGACTTCTGTAGGATGCATTTTTTTATGTTCCATCAGTCATTTCTTCACTAAGCTTACATGTATGTAGAGCTTGTACCAACTGTACAGATAAGGGCTATGCAGCTGGTGACCAATTAAAGGAGAATTGAAAATTATTTGAAACCTTTGATAAGAACTTGTATTGCTGAAAGCTGTAATATAAACCAAAACTCTGTCATTTAACATTAAATCTCTATCAGGTTATTATGGAGAAGCTGCTGGCAGTGTTTCTCACTCCCTTATAAAGAAATGGCTGTAAGGAATTAACATAATACTGAGCAAGATGTAACAGATTTAGAATAGATTTCTGTGGCACAGGACAAGTACTTGGTACTTCTATAGTTCTAAGAGCTGCTATGAAAGTTGTGAGGCTCAGCCTGTAAACAGGGACTACACACTGCAAAAACACAGGGAAAAAAACATTCCCAGGTGCTGTGACCTGTCCAAACTGAGAGCAGCCTGCACGAACTGGGGCTGCTTTTGCAAGTACAGAGGATGTCTAAAGCAGAACCCTGCTGATTTCATCCGTGTCTGGACTGTAACTCCCTGACCAGTCACACTTTTCAGCATAATGTTTCAGCACTTGTGATTTCAAGAGTTATCAAAACACAGGTGCAGAAAGCCTTGCTGCAGTAGGTTTGTCTCTTGAAATCATTGTACCTATGGGCACTTTTTTAAGGGGTCCTCCAAAGTTATTTTTTGCTTGCCAATCCCCAAGAGAAAGCATGTAAGAAATCCAGAAATACAAGCATACCTGCTCAAACCTGAGTATATGGAATGCAAACGTGTAATTATTGCAACTAGTCATGATAAAAAATGTAAAAGCTGGATTACAAATAGTTTGAAGTCCATGATCAGCTTCCTTGGTCCACTGTATCTATCTACTGTGTCTTGGAAACACCACCTACAACTATGCTTTTCCAAGCAAAAGAAGGATTTTATTTTTGCAGCAATACTTTTTTTCCTGCAGTTAATAGAATCAGTGGTAATATCTACCCCTGCAATTGGCCAAAATCCATACCTTTACCCACAGAGAACCTGGTTTCAAACTTTCAGTGTGAAGGGCTTCACTGAAACACTAAAACTTTTTTGTAAACAAAGCAGTATCTATGATAAACCAGTTTCTGGCTCTGGTTAATCTGCAATAACAAAAGTCTGAAAATTAATTAATTAATCAGACCTGTTGCTGGCCTGATACCAAAATACTAGAGAGAAAACTGTCTGTTGTAGATATTTTGGAGCTGCCCAAAACAAGAGACGAGCAAACCCAAGGGTGTTCCCATTACTCAGCTGATTTAAGCTTTTAAACTGATTTAAGACACACTCTTAATTGCAATTCTGACCTTTTCCTTGGCAGGAACAAAACCCATCACAAGGTTTCTGACAAAAATACAAGTTGTTATCCCAGCTTTTTTGGAAACATATTCAGAAGAAATCTAAAAATGTTCAGGTGAAGTTTTCATAACTTCTTAGCATAAACTTAACTTTTCAAAGTTACAGCTGAAGTTCTAACTCCAAAAGCCCATCCAAATTTTCCTAAAGGCTTCAACAAGGAAAGAGAACAGGAACTTCAAGACAGACCAAGTATCCCCTGTATGTTTCACAAGTGGTATCACTTATGGTGGATGGGACCTAAACTGAAACTGGGCCAGCATTCAAGGAAATTCAAATTGAAAAAAATAATAAACTGAGCTGAGTTTGTGTCCCTGTCCACCCCAAGGCCTCTGTCCATTTGGCTGAGTGTCTGACTGAAGCCCCATTTCACTCAGTGCCAGGAGGGCAGCAGAGCTGTGCCTCAGCAGAGCAGCAGCTGCCGTGGATTTCAGCAGTCTTACATGACTTGTGAGCACTGCGCAGGCTGAGCTAGCAAACTTTGAACTTACTTCAAGGGCTAAAATGCCATCTGAATAAGTCCCTAGGATTTCTCAAAAATAACAGTATATTTTTGTGTATTTTTCTATGCTGTAGAGGCAGGCATGGGATTTTGACTTTCTGATGATAATTAACTGAGTATAAAGGTTTCAGCCTTGAAAAACAAGGAATTGGCCATTTCAGCTTCTCCATGAACACAAGTAATCCTATAAACCAGAAAATGAAGAAGGTAGATTTCAGCAAGTTCTCCAGCAAAGAGAGCTCAGAGTGACAGGAGCTGACATTGGCCAAAACTGAACAGTAGGCAACTGATATTTAATAAGAATATCTGGAGCTATCAGAGGATCAGCACAGCTAATGCTGACTTGAAAGCACAGTGACAGAGTAGTGTGTCCAGGGACAGACACTGCCAACTGCCAGGAAATGAACCTGCTGGGCATTACCTTGGTAAGAAAATGCAGCCACTGCACGCTGTGCCACAGCTATTTGTGTCCAAAATAACAGCAAAATTAAGGGCATAGCCTTAAACAATCTTAAGAGGTAACACAGGGACTTTTTTTATGTTTCAGCCTCTCTTTCCTCCTTAGCAATCCCCTGTGGCACTTCTTCCCCAATCAAAGCAGATCACAGCTGAGCTAAAATCCACTGCTTTTCTCCTGACCAAGCTGTGACCGAGAGGGAGCTGTACAGGAACAGGGTGAGCATCAGACAGACTCTGTGGAAATGACATGGTCTGAGAAGGTGTCACCTCTTCCCATTTTCCCACTCAACACTAACAGTCTCTGGCTACTTATGCTTAATGAAAAAAGATGTGCACTTGTCAAGATGAAATGCCAGTTTCAGGCCTTGCATCTGACATTTGCCCTCCCTGGACTGAAGGAGTTGGATTTTTCTTGCTATCACAGTGTTCTTTATCACAGCACAGATGGAAAAAATTGCAGCTTTCTACTGCAACCAAACTACAGCTTGTTATTTTTGCTTTTCTGTAATATGCTTTCTGATGAGGATTCTGCATTAATTAATGTACATTTCCTGAGTCACCTGTTTAATGCTGCAACCTTTAAAAGTCTACTTTTATAGAAAATAAGCTCTTAATTCTGTATGTGGTATTGAAGTGTGTAGTTTGTGTAGGTTCTCTAATAAGCATCCTAATGCAAAGAGCTGATCCAAGCAATGAGCCAACTTTGTTAGAGAACCAGTGGAGCAGGAACAAAGAATGGTTCAGTTAAAAATACATCAGCTTTACCTTTTCACTTGAGTATTTCCTGCTGAATGCACAAGGAAATTCCATTTCAAGAACTCAAAACTGCCTTTTATTACATACTAGAAAATTTTTTCAAGAGCCTGTGTATACAAGTTTGAAGAAACACAACAATAATGTGAAATACCAAGTGAGTATCCAAGGCAATCCGAGGTTCCCAGCAGAGCCTGTGCTTCCCTTGGAGCTCGTGTGCCTGGGAGCCACAGGAGCAGTGACACTCTGAACACAATCATTTCTTACAGGAACAACATGGACAGCTAAACAAAATGGAGGTTTTGCATTGTGTTGAAGTGAATTTTCAGGAATGCTAATTTCAGTCTCTGGTGTTACAACCCCCTGTTGGATCTGCTCTGTTGGGTTGCAGATTCCATGAGTGTCACAAGAAAACGGGTGGATTTGAGCAGTTACAAAGTGCCTTATAGAAAAACATTTATCTCTATGGCAGTGCTCAGTTTTTTTCTAATCTTAAGAATACTTATATGTAGCTTTTTTTTTTTTTTTTAATGTCACAACTATAATGCAACAACAGAATTTCTATGATTTTGTTTTCTGTGCTAGCATTTATCTAGTGTAAAACAAGTTCTACTCTACTTTTCTGGACACTTTAATATATATTATGTAGGTATTTAGAGCATGTACATGCTAAATTTTATAAATAGATTTAAAATATAAATCTATACCCTTCTGCCAGAACATGAGCTGGAGGGAAAAAAAAAAGAGAAAGAAAAAAAAAAAAGGCAAATGAAGTAAACAGAAGTAGATACTGTCTTCCTGGTACTCCAAGACTATATTGTGCAATATTGTTTTCCAAGCTCACTTCATACAGATAAAAGCAATCTTGTTCAGGTTTTTTGATCCTCTCAGATACTGTCAGAGATACCAACTGTGACAGGTGCTTTTGGAATGGTTACTCCCAGTAGGGCATAAATTAAGCTTCCAGATGAATTTAATTTTGGGCATTAGGAAGCTCAACTGCTTATAACTTTTGCTACTAACAAGTTCAACTCATGCAGCCCTAGATTTCAGGAATTCTTTACCTTTTTTCCAAAGCTTCAAGACCTGTAAAGAAAAAAGGGTATTAACAGAGGACTGTTTTCATAGCATGCCTTCCATCTTAAATACCCTGAAACCCTTCACTCCTCTATTGAAAGAAACTGAATTATCTGGGAGTTGCAACTTTATGATGAGCACTGCATTTAACTCTTCTCCTTCTGTGACCAAATGACTATAATTCCTCTAACTGCAGTAGAGGTTTCAGGCACATCTGTCTGAAACTGGAAAGGTTACATGAATTCTTCTAACGTGAGCAAGTATCTTAGGCAAAGAAATAAACTCCATAGCCACAACAGCTAAATTGCTTCCCAAAGGAGTTAAAGTGGCAATACTGTCACTGAAAATAATAACAAACACTTAGCTTGACATATTTATTTTTCAAGGTCAATAAATAAGTGTAAATACACAAATTTGGAAAAATCTTAGTAAAAGAATGTTTTTAAACAACATTCTGGCTTAAAGTCTCTGTTATTGACACTACTGGAATATTTTCTCATCTACTTAAAGTAGCTAAGTCATTATGTTGGTGATCCTCCATCACATTAATTTGTTTGAAGAAGTTAGGCTGCTGCAAAGGAAAAAAAGACATCAACCTTTGCTTTGACATAGAAAATTATCTGAACTGCATACATTAAGTATTAAAATTACTTCTCTGGGCATGACTTTTCTAGAGAAGGTATTTTTAAATTTACAGTTTACATATTAGAGACCTCCTACTGTTCATTACTTAAACGTTATAAAAGGGAAATTGTAACAAAAGTGGAAAAAACAAACAAAAAAGGAAAAGGCATGAAAGAAAAGTGATACAAATTGGCCCTTTAGTTGGTAAGACATTCTTCCTTTATATTTTCATTCTAGGTTGGTAACATATGTATGTGATGATTGGTTGCCATCAGAGCAGCAAGTCTGCCTGAAAGAACTGTGAAGTGGCTTTTTAGCAGTGGACTTTGTTAGACACCCACTTTTATAAACATTCTCCAAACACCTGGAAGCAGGAACGTCATATTCCACCTTAGCTTGCCCAGGTTATTCTGTGTGAACACTAAGGCTTAGAGCACAGATACAGAACTTGGCCAGGAGAAGCAGCCTTTTTCAAAAGTATCTACAAATTGCTAAATAGAAATTTTTATCAAAAGGTTCAGCAAGAAGGTAATTGTTATTGATTTAATGGAAGTGGAGGAAGGTTTGTGGTTCCCTCAAAATTCATCAAGTGTTCTGTTTCTGCATTCTATAAATACTACAAGATGCAACATATTTATTTGGTTCCCATAAATTAGAAAAATCTGGTTTCCAAAAATTCTAAATTAGTGATTTAAAAAACAAAATATACACCTGGCTACCTTTCAAACCATCTCAGAGAGCAGCTTCACTCCTCTCTCACCCCTTCAGAAGTGTGCTTTTTTTTTAAGAATACATGATTTATAAAACAAACAAAAAAGTGTGTTTTTAACTACAGTACACTTGCTTTAATATACAAGTGGACACGTTAACGTCGTGTTGAAGTTCAAGGTACTTCTGGATAAAAGGCAGATAGTTATTTTAACTCTGCATTCTTATATAGAATAATGATTATTATAGACTTTAGTTTCCTCTCATTCATCTATCATATGGAGAGGTCAATAAATAAAAGCTTATCTGGTCCAGTTTACCTATGAGAGAAAAAAATAATAAAAAAAAGTTACCTATAAAATTACATGTTTAACCCTGATAACATCTGAGTTGCCATACCCAGTTTGTAGCTACAAGAAAAGCAAACAATATTCATCTTGCTTTTTAATAAATGCCCCATTTTTTAATGAAAATTTTTGTATGCTGCCTATCGAGTCACATATTCTTGGGGCAAGAAAGCTGGCCAGGAGATGCAGTGAGAGTAGTAACAAGTATAAATCTGGTTTCAAGAAAAGAACATACCAGATCCAGAAGCAAAGAAATCTGGACACACTGAGGAGGCAGTGCCCAGCTGTTATTTGGGCTCTTGTGTCATGGAGACTATATCCAGCCTAAGATATAGTTTCATACTAAGGAAGTAACACAGAACTCTGTTGTGCTTGTGTTCAGACTTCAGGAAAAAGCCTTACACAAAATGAATTACCTTTGTTTAGAGTAGAAGATAAAATAGCTTACTAACTGATGGAATGAGTAATGGATGTCACTAGGACACAGGACTTGCCATGAGTTGTGTGTTCAGCTACAAGGTGCAGTATTTCTTATGACTAACTCAAAGCACAGCCGCATCCAACTGTGATTTGGAACTCCCTCTTGAGCAGCACACACTATGACTTTGAAGGAAGTCTGTCTGATTGTTACAAAGTCATCCATCCTCTCTTGGAACATGGACAAAATCCATGGGGTAAAATCAGGCACAGGCGGCATGTAACAGGTTTGTCTTCCTTTTTACTCCTTGTTTTTGCTTCTGAGGACATGCACTTGACTCCAGCTGGAATCCATGCTCTGTTACAAGAGAACACAGCTGTTCTTCTCTTTCTCCCTCTCCTTCTCTCGAGGCTCTTTGCGTTTGCGTTCGTTACTCCCGGATTGTCTTGCGCTGGCTGGAGAGGCAGCACCTTGTACCTGCTGTGTAGGGAAAAAAAAACCAACATGGAAACAAACCCAGCACCCGTGCAGACACAGCCTGAACTGTTACTGTGTGGTCAAGTTCACAAACAAAAAATTTAAAGATTGTGCAAAGCAGAATTCGGGTCGGGGTTTTTGGTATACCTACTCCAGGACCTCCATAAAACTGCATATTTCTTGAAAATTAAGTAATTTGAAAATATATTTCAAGTTTCATGTGTCCCTTCTGTTGTGTCCACATATTCAGACCAGAAGTTTCAATAAAATATGGTTTCAAGCATTTTCTGGCACTTCTGTGTTATTGTACTGGAATTTTTTCTTCGTTTCTCTTATAACCACATAATCCACATTTCACTATTCGCAGAGTCAAAAGTGCTGGTGTGGACAGCAAGGTAATGGTAAGGCAGCAGCTTTTTGTGACTAGAAACTCTTGATTAACTTGGCAAGGGGGTTGGTATACAAAGGCAACATAGGTTTTGTTAATTCTTCATCTATTCCCTCTGTTACCCATTCATAGCTGCAAATGAGCAGACTCTAAATCCTGTTCAGCAGGTTCTTCAGTTCCTTCTACCTCTGGCAACCAGCAGTAATGATGAGTCTTTGTCTCACATAGCTGCTGCTGGTTTTATTAAAGCAACAAACAGTGCAAATAACACTTCTTTTACCTGCCAAAATTCTTGTTTCATGCTTAACAGACGTATCAGTTATGGTGCTGAATTACTTCAGGCCAAAGATGCGGGCTTTATATAGATTAATTCTTCCATATTTGTAAATAAAAGCAAGTTCTGAAAGTCCTAAGTGGTTAAGAACTCTCTAAATCCAAACACCAACTTAAATATTGTCTCTGGCACAAAAGATTCAGTTAAATTGCATTTCTGGATAGACATGCATGATTCACATTTTCAGAAGATTTTGAGATCAGCTACTTATGGGTATGGGTATGGGATGGAAAGGTGTACTGGGAGAAACTGTGAATTGCCTAATTTGGAATAACAAAATAAATTCATGAGATCACAGTCTGAATTTGCCTAAAAACATACAGCAAACAAACTAATGCAAGACAAAGACAAAGGTTCAACTATAATCAAAAAGTTTAGTTGAATGTTCTTCTGCAAGTAACGTAAAGTACTAGCTAATACCATCTTTATAACCTGACATATTAATTTATACCATCAGTCCAAATGAAGTATAAATGAAACCCTAATTTAGAAGGTCAAGCCTGCTTTAGAGTATTTAAATGTTTGCAGTTGCCATACCTGCATGCATACTCCAACAATTGTAGCATATTCCTAAAGATTCCTGTATTCACCTCAGGCTAAAATGTGTACAAGCCCAGATGTACCTATACAATTATTAATACTTTCTCAAACTGTTTTCTTACCTGGACCTGAGCAGCTGCTTGTTCTTGTTCCTGATAGTACTGAGAAGCTCTCCTGTCCTCCTCTTCCTGGAGCTTCTTTGCTAGCTCTAGATCACTGATTCCTTCTGGGATCTGTTCCCAGTTGATCTCTTGATTCTGCTGCTCTTGTTGTAGAGACAATGCCATCAGATAATCCTAAACAGCAAACTTGTTAATTAAGGCTCTTTCACAGAGAAAAGAGTCAAGTCACACCAAGTGAGTTTTTCAGCAGGTCCAGCTACCCAGTACCATCACTTTTCTCCCAGCCTTATCTTCAAATGGAGGTCAGGAATTTGTTTCAGAACCTGTTCATACTCCCAACTGCAGAAAGGCTGAGAACAGCTACTCTACATGTGTACTCTACGTCTGCTTTCACAATGCCTAAGCTGCAGCACAGAAAACACAAAAACTAAATAAATTTTTTTTGTTTCGGGTTTAAATTCTATTACCTAGACAGCAGCAAATTACCTGTCAGTTTTTTATTCTAAAAGAGAGATATAGTGCTTCCATATATTAAGAAGCATCTTCTTAATTTTTCCTCAGTATTTGCAAAACATTAATGGTGATCCTTATAAACTTGTTCAGAACATAAGATTTACAAGGAACTTTGTCTTGTTCTGCACTTGTGCACTAACTGGTACAACTCAGCCCCTCTCTGGACTTGTGCAATCTCTGTGTCTCAGCAAGAACAGCAAACACCCACCATGACACACAAACTGCTGTAGGGTTTGTCCTACATTTAGCCAAGGGGGCAGCAGAAGGCCCAGTTCAGCTATGACAATCTTAATGAGCTGAAGGGAGTCTGGTATGTAGGAAGGAATTCCAGTCTGCTTCTCTTCCCATACACAGAGCAGAGGTGACATTTCACCTGAGCGGGGACTTGGCAGAAGTGGATTTGGAGACATTAAAATCCCCTTTTCCCAACTACTCAGTTGGTCATACTTTTCCTCCCTCAAAACCAGATTAACACTTTCAAATGGCATTTTGGGAACCCAATCTAATTACCTAAAAGAGTTTTAATAGCCCCACATATGCATGAGTAGATACACACACCCATCTGTGGAATTGCACATAAATATGACTAAAAGTCAGCACTAACTTACAAAGGCAAGGCAGAAATCCAGTACCTGATCTATTTGATCCTGCTGCCCTCTGTAGACAGTTTCAGGGTCTGACGGAGGCCGCAGGTGGAATTCAGAGTCACAGAAATTCCCGTCACCATCCACATTGTGTAAGCTTTCCCACACAACCTTCTCCTCTGTGAGAAAGCCCTGGTCTGTCACCAGCAGGTAAAGCTGACCCTATACAGAAGAAGGAAAACTTGTAAAACTTTTTTTATTAAAAAAAGATACTTTTTACAATCTAAGTAGCAGGAATGATATAAATGCTGCATTGCAATAAAACATTCATTCAGAGTTTTTAGCACACTTAATAATTAAATAAATCAGCATACAGCATTAAACCACCAGATACTCATATTCACTGTCAAATTAACAGCCACACATCGTGTATTCCATCATGCAACTCCTCATAATGGAAGCTCCTATTGACATTCATATAAAACATTAATATATGAATTAATATATTCATATATATCAAGCTATATACCTTGATGTACCTTGAGCTCTTTAGAAACACACCTAAGAAGTAGAAGCAAAAACTGGCAACAAAAACTTTTAAATCCTAGCAGTAATCACATTAAATTTCAAAGGCAAGATATGGAGACAAAGGCAATCTTTCCAAACAATCCAAGAGGCATTACCTCACAATGGCCACATCTCAGACTTGATGTTTCGCAACGAGTTTTGATAGAATTTGAGGTCTGTGTCAATTGACTGCTCTAAATTTAAGATTCTTGCTATCACTTGTCACCAATACCTGCTTTTGTTGGCATTTTAGTAATTTTACAGTTCCGTAAGGCCAAATTTCTTGATTTCAGTGTCTGAAATTATAAAATGGGCTGGTCTGGAGTGAAGGAGACAATGCTAACAAAGTGCAGATACCAAGGCACTGGAAAGGTGAAATGCAAGCTTAGGCTGGAGGACTGGGAGAAGAGCTGAAACCAAAGGGAAATAAATAACTGAAGGAGGCCCCAAGTAAAAGGATATGGTGCTGCATGTCTCAGGGACAACAGAGCAGCATAAAATATCCATTTAGATTTCCATTTAAATCAATCAATTCATTTCATCCTACCTTTTTTGTCATGTTTTTAGGATCATACTCCAAATCAAGAATGTTGTTACTGACCATACAGCATATTAAGACTGAAGTTCCCATTAGTATTACTGAATGTACCAGGTCAAGACACTCAATACAAAACTTGGAGCAGTGGTTTAGCTGTAAAAATCAAGGCAGTTTATTGTGACATCCACAAAAATTTGGTATTTGTATTCCAGCAGCACACAAAGGGTTCTCAAAGATCGCTGTGCTGAAGCTGTACCAAAGCAAGAGGCAGATCCTGTTCTAATGATTTCAAGGCTAAACAGGCCAGAAATGCAAACTCTGTCCATACTCAACACATACAGAACGAGCTCCCTGACTTCTCCAAAGTCACTAAATAACTCTCTAAGGGAGACGTTGAAATTCCAATCACACCTCGTTAATCCCACTCTGTTTACAGCAATCCCTCCTGGGGCTGGGAGGTCACCAAAAGAAAATATTATTTGAAGACATATGCAGCAATTATTCCAATATTACCAAATACCATAACATGCACTTATACAGAAGGGCAAATAGAGTGGATAAATAACCCAAACCAAAACCGAATGGGTAACACTACTGTATGTTCAGGCTTTGGAATGGGAGTTAACCAGCAGAGGATAACCCTACAGACATAAATACAAGTGTCAGCAACAAGTCTGATCAGGTAAGATGGTCTAAGAAATCAGCTGTCCCTTGGAAACCTGCCTAAGAACTGAATGATACTCCTGACACTTAAAATTACCTGAAGAAAATAAAAGGAAGTAATTTTGCAATGTTTCCAGTTTGGACAGAATACATATTTCACAACATTTTTCATGTAATATATTAAAAAAAAATCTCAGGATTTTTAATATAAAATGCATTTGAACTTTTACATTTTATTTTGAACAGTACAATGACTCAAACAAAACTTTAAAAGGGCATGGTGTGTGTGTGTCTCTTGGGTTTTCCTCTATTATGCCATATATTTTTAATCACAGCCCATTAACTTCGTAGTTTAGTAATACTTGAATTGTGAAAATACTAGTTTTCCTATCTTCAAACTAGTATAAGCTTAATTTTTCCACACACAAATATTAAGGTGCATCATTGCCTTCAAGAAAATTAGAATCTAATATCTAAGGATGGATTAAAGCTAACACGTGTTCGAAATAGAGATCTGTTTCAAATATTAAATACAATTCATATTCTTGTTTTGTAAGAATTTTTCAGTTGAACACTGATGGTAAAAGTGTCATGTTAGAGTAAATAATAATAAAAATGTAACACAGCTCCCTAATGAAAGGTAATAAACTGCATTACATATCACCACATCACCTGAACACCACCACTGCATACCTTAAATTCTGCTTCACTTGAACAAAGCTTAGCAAATTATCAAACACAGGCTCCCCAGTACCTGACAAGAGACAGAGTTCCTGTTCACATTACTGGAATGAAGGAAAAATGGGAAATCACAGATCAGAGATCCAAAGTCATCTTTCTCTTATTTCCTTCTCTGATCTCTACATCATATTAGTATAATTAAATTGAATGCCACAAAAATCCCAACCAGGACCCTCAAGATATTGCTAGTATTCGTGGAGCCTTTGGCAATAATTTCATAGATAAAGTAAGAAGAATTGGCTCTTCTGCTACGAGCTGTAACACACCCTCTCATCATGGGTTTGTTCCTTCTACTCACAACACGAAAGCAGAGGCGCTATCTCCAGACTGGCTTGGCAGGCACAGCTACAATGGCAGGTACATCTCTCCCAATGCTAAAGGCACAGGGCACAGCCAGTGGCACAGCCAGAGTGCAGCAAGGAGCTGTGAGCCCAGAAAAGCCTTTTATCCTCTCACCTGTGCACCGGGAGAGTGGGGCCACGCCTTGAGGAGCCACCCTTCGCAGGCACTGCCACACGCCGGGGCTGGCTGTGAGGGACAGGACACGAGCCGAGGGACAGGGACACACAGGCAGGGCCTGTGCAGTGCTCTGGTCCCAGGGAAAAGCCCACCAGGCCAAGCAGCTTGCCAAGCTTGGGCAACTCAGATAAGCAATACACACAAAATTCGAAATGCCCCTCAGTGGGAACAGGTGTCACGCTTTACAAGATGTTTTCACTGTCAGAGAAATCTTAACCGGCCATTTCAGGAGCGTTACCAGATTATCTTTTAGATTTGTTTTGAAATGTGGGGGTTTTTTAATGAATACCCAGTCTCATGGGTTAGCACTGCCCGCAGAATACCAGCACATAACAGACAGCAACCAACTGTACTTAATAGGGAGTAAACAATGAAAGAAAGTCCCAAGTGCATAAATGTTGTAGACAGTTTACTTTAACAAAGTTATGACTAATTATTTATCATAAGAATCAGTATTTAGATATTGTAGACCAATGCCCAGATTTTATAGTTTCACATATAAAAAGCCTTGAAATAAAGCTGAGAATTAAGCAAGATTATTCTCCCAAACAGGGATCTCTCAGTCTTCTGGTTTGCACAAAAAAACCCCTCCCTGAAATGCACAGATAAGCTACAGGGGATGTTACTAGATCTCTTTTCCTTGGACAATTTCATAATCAGATTAAATAACTAAAATTAATGTTTTTAAACTACTTGTTCTAATGCTAATTACCAAGTTTCCAGCATTTCAGAAAACGGAAAAAAAACCAACTGAACACCTGTCCAATAGCTTCATACAGTAAAGACAAACATTTTAAGCCTTATGTTTTGAAAAATATGTAAATATTCTCTTGGACTTCTGGATCAGATCCCTTCATTTTTGTGTGTTTTAAGTTGATGAATGAGTGGTGTTTTAATTTGCTCTAACAGTAAAAACATTAACTAAAGATTTTTTAAAAGAAAGTATGTACTACTGAATTCAGGGTAGCTCTCAGCATAAGAAGAGTATGCTTACTAAGAAATTAAAAAATAAGCATTTTTTAAGCTGTTACATTCATTGCCTCTACTGTGCCAATCGTAAATGCCCAAGGAAAAAGTGCAATTCTTGTTATGAAATACACTTTGTATTGGAATAAAAGTATCTGTTGAGTTCTAAGGAGAAACACAACATTCATAAAGTAGAAAACACACATATTTTAAAATCCAAACAGGTAAGTGCTTTGATACTTTTCAGTAAAAAACACAGGTTCTATTACAGACAAGTCTGTGGGAAAAACATTCCAACTGAACTAAGATCTTCTTACCAAACTGATCCCCTCTTTACAGTCCTGTTTTTCCTTGATCTAGGGAATTATCATTTGATGTATTTATTATCTGCATAATGAAAAGCAAAGGCGAAAAAGTAAAATCACATTTTTAACTGCTGAAAATTATACTGTATAATCACATGAGCCAAGACTATTAGTATACAATTAAAAGGACAGGAAGTAGAAAAAATGATTACTTGGGTAAATGGACAAGGCATGGAAATCCAAGTCCTTTCACTAGAATATCAGCCTTAAAAAACCTACACTGCACTTAAAAAATATCCCCAGTGTACAAGTCCTTGTATCAGCTGTACATTAAAGCTACCAAATAAAAGTTCAAGCATTAGCTTAATTAGAATAATAATCACTAATTACTCAAGCTGTGTTTCTAAAAATACACTGATTTTATTACATGGACATAACCTGTGAAATGTGTAATTCCCTTCTGATTAACTTTATAGCTGCTTTATTGATACGTTTCTATGTATTGGTTTGGAGGGGAAAGAGGGAAAGGCAGTATCAGAGAAAGATAAAAAATAATTGCATCATTCTTGCCCTAGAAGTTCTGTACCTCTATTTTCCCTGGGATATGTTGTGTCTCCAGTTTTCCCAATGGAGGGAAAACTTTCTCTATAGTCCAGCTACTGCTGACAACTGCTCAAACTCGGAGGAAACTCCATCTGCAGGGCCAACATTAAACCCAGGAGATAGAAAGGGTGAAGCAGATGAAAAAATCTCAACTCTGTAGCAACAATGCATTTGGCATTCACATGAGTATCCTGGAGGACCAAAAACTTCTGGATAGCTGATATTGGCTAAAAGCCCAAGTTGAGTCTATTTCTGACTTGACAGGAAAGACCCCCTAGACATACAGCTACTGCAAATAGCTGGGTGGGTTAGAGGCAGGCAAAAGAGTAACTGCTGGCCTTTACATATCAATTTTAAAATAGTTTTCTGTCTTTATTAAAAAGTCTCTTGATATCTCAAATTCTGTCATGTACCACTCAGCAGAAATACAAATCAAAATGAACACTCTATGAGCAACAACCTCGGGAGCTAAAACATGTAAATAACACGGAAATGAAACACTAACTGCAAGGTCATTCCCCATAATGACTGTGAAAAACAAGAGTAATAGCCTCCACTTCAAACGTAGCATTTCAGAATTCTAAGAATTCTCAAAAAGCACAAGATTAAACCCACTGTGACTTAGCAGCAGCAAACCTTAAATATATAAACAATACTGTTCTTCAAATATTTTAACTTTATATTTCTTAGGACCTTGCATTTAGTTCCTACAGGTAAAACTCAAGACACAGATTTTTTCCTCACTGCCTTAACCTGTTCTGTAGCATTAATACTGGCTAAGGATATTTAATGCATTGAAGTGCTGCATTTTATTTTTATAAGGATAAAGGATCTCAACCTAGTACACGTTTACAAGTATGAAGCTGATAAAGCACAACGAACACACACCAGGTTCTGGCCTTTAATCTAAATACTGGCCTGCAAAAGACTACAAAGAACCAATATTTTACAAAACTAATCTATATTTATAATCCACAGGTCAAAGTGGATACTCACTGACTGTATTTAATACAAATATTATTTTCTATTTTAAAGGCTTTAAAAGTAGCACAAAAATGCATTCTTTACAGGAAGATTGAAAAATTTTATCTGGAATAGCCTTTAAACAAAGTAAAAGAGGTATTCTGCACCTCTAGATACCATTTGTACTCAAAGTTCAGCTGTACTTTTATTATTTTCTTTTTAGAACCAAACTATGGTGAGGCTGAGGTTTACTCTTCCCTCCCCACTCCATAATGAAAGCCTAAAACAGTAACAGGCTTGCTTCACAAGCTACCACCAGCTAATCCAAGAATAAAATTTAGAAAAGCAAAGAGGGGAAAAAATATTCTCAAAATTGTGATTTAAATGAGCTGCATCAGGAAGTGTAAGATTTGACCACACAGAGATATATTTCATAGCTTTTGGTTAATTAAATGGAAGAAGGGAGGAGAAAGATCCTTTTACTTGCCCTGCTGCTTTAAGAGAGTGGCATTGTATACACAGATTTAGGAGAGATCTCAGATATACTCTAATCAGAAAGCCAAATGTGTTACCTGCTTGTAGAGTTAATCATTATTTATCAGGACTGTTCAGAGCGTTAGCTCAGCTTATGAATAGCTACTCAAAATGCCAAAGATTAGCACTGACAGTCAAGATTAACAGAGGGAGGAAAAAAAGGACTAGTAATGACAAATGGAAGTGTCATTCACATGAGGTATATGACATTATCATACAATGGCAAAACCAGTGGTTCCTTACCTTTTTTGCATGTTACACACCTCTTCTTTCTTTGCTTTTATTACCATTATTCGTAAGTACAAGTGTACATGAAATTAAGGTCTTATTAAATAACAAGCAACCAAAACATAATTTTAAGAGTTCTTTACAAGGGTGAAAATTCATAGACTACCATCCTAGAGAAAGTAAAGTTATTTTAGCATGAAGATAGTTCATAAATGAATGTAAACTTGACAAGCTAGATTCTCCCTTCCACAGAGGAAGGAGTCCCAGAAACACTCTTGACACTTGCTTTCTGTATCCTGGAATATTCACAATTGCTGCTATTTTGCTTCCCCAGATACGGATAAAAAATAATTTTAAAAAATTCTCTTCCCTAATAAAGGGAACCAATACTGTAGCTCATCTCAACTTCTCCAGACGTCTGGGATTTTGCACATAGATCTATTCATCTACTGGCCCAAATGTAATGCAAACCTTTAGATCCTCAGAAACAAGAAATTACTTAAATTAACCTTATCATGCCAACCACAAACTGCAAGAAAATTTAAGAAGTGTACTTAACTATACATAACCACAAAGAGTTAACATAGGGAGTAAACCGAACATAAAGGGTAAGGCTACAAGAAGATTTAAAGTAGTTATGGATCCCAGTGACTAAACCACTGTAATCAGTAATTCCTAAGTAACATTTGCTACAGAGCTTACATTCACACTGTAAGCCATATTTACATGTAACAACCTGGAACTTAATTCTGTTTCAAGACAGTGAAAAACCATGACTTGCTTTGAAACACAAAACGCAACAATAAAGAGAGAAAAGCAGGATGTACCTTGTATTTGGTCATGGTGCTAAAATGGTTGTTCCTGAAGAACACACAAAGCTCTCCCTCCTGGACAGCTGAAGTCAACTCACACAGTCCATGGTACGTCAATTGTGTAGCTGTGTTATTTAAGAACTGCTCAGCTACAAACCCTACAAAAGCCAACACATACTGTTAGTGTGGCTATTACACACGTACTAATATAAGACCTGGTAACAGCAGTAGTGTTTTTCCTATCTCCCCCCTACGTCCCCATGTTGCCACAAGCCTTAGGGAACACATTCAGAGAGGGGACAACAAGTTTTGAAGTTCTAAAACCCACAGCATTGTAAACAAACCCTGCCATGTTCAGAAATGCTATATCCACTTCTAATATAACTCATGTTCTTCCTTGTTGTAATGGAGTATATAATTCATATTCTAATTATAGGAGATAATACATAGCTAAGTTGAAATCTGAATGCTGCTACAATAGGGAAGGTTCTTGCCAGCTTCTGAAAAAGTGGGTTGAATAGATAAGAGAAGGCATCAGAGAAGCTGAGAAGCAAACACAATGGTGTGCGCCTGCCCAGGGAAAGCAGCTCAGCACACAGAATGCAGCTCTTCCCTCTTGTATCTTTTCTCA
Organism: Regulus satrapa; assembly: GCA_013396955.1. Taxonomy (NCBI): domain Eukaryota; kingdom Metazoa; phylum Chordata; class Aves; order Passeriformes; family Regulidae; genus Regulus; species Regulus satrapa. Next base: position 264,045 of record VWZN01017234.1, read on the forward strand.
GCATGACCCACACGGAAAATATGTAACTTAGATTTGCCAGGGCACATACTTTGATAAAATACAGAAAAACATTGCCTACCTTCACTAACCAGTTCACTGTTTTCTGACTGTTTACAAGAAATTATCTTCTCCACCAGCTGATTGTAACTGCAGTTACCCACTGCTTTTACTATGTCAGCAACCTGCAGAAGGAGGAACAACATGGAGAATTTACCTTTGAGAAGAACAGAACACAACTGCAAGCCAGTGGCAATTATTAATAAGACAATAAGAATTAAATAAAGAGAGGATGTTATCCCCTTTAAAAAATCTAGGCCAAAACATTTTGGCCTGGTGTTACACATTTTGTTATTTCATATCTTATTTTAAATCTTTCAGTTAATCCTTAGCATCAAAAGCTAAGGCAGATGGAGAACACGGCATGAGTTGGATCAGCCGGGCCAGGGTAAGAGAACAGCAACTCTCACCAACATGGCATGAAAAGAAAAACTCTTAGGCATTATTATCCCAGCCAAACCCACCAGTTTCCCCCTAAGTAAACAATACCACTATTGTTCATTAAACAGTGTAATTAAAAATAAATTACATGTTTGCTAAAGATGCAGTTCTTTCCAACCAGTTCTACCATCATCATTTCTCAGTAGCAGTGACTAATAAATCAAAATTAAAAAGAGGAAGAAAGTAACTTTGTATTCCTTTCAAGTACTCTCTAGTAAGCTTTCAAAAATGATGACTGGGACACCATATCTGAGGCAATTTCCTACTTCCCTCAGAAAACCAATTCTCCTTTACAGAGTCACAGAAGGCTTTTAAAGTAGATTGACTATAGACCCAGGCTCTGCAAAGTTTCTGCACTAAAAAACACAGTCTGTATTCATTCCTCAATTTTTCTGACTAGGTTTAAACAATTCATTACTGTATTCATTATTGACTTGTTAAAATTCAGAATTTTAACTCTCCCACTAACAACATTCAGAATAGTTTTTGTTGTTTTTTTTTTTTTAATAATTGAAACAGAGTAAGTTACCTGAGGGTCCACTAACCATCCATGGTACAAGGGGATATCAAGAAGATCAAACACTATGCACTCAGGCGTGTATTCAAATACTCGGACACCCGTGAACTTCACATTGACATCCAGACCTGTCTGCAACTTATGCAGAATTGCCATTGCATCACTCATATTCTGACAAGAGAAAGGAAAAAAAAAAGAATAGATGACCCAGTAAAGCTTTGTACACTTGGTGGTTACTCTTCATCATGTAGAATCATCAACTCAGCACTTCAAAAAAAAGGATAAATTACCTAAACAAATGTTTCAATGCACATTCACTTTACACTTGTGCCAGAAGATACGTGAAATATAAGAATCTCTTTCCAATCACCTCTATCTGATTGTTTCTTCTTTTAGACCCATAAAGTACTTTTAGGTAGTTCTGATTGCTTTTAGGTCTATTTCCCAAAGCCACAAGCCAGATATTTGCAAGAAAACTGAATTGTAAGGGAATCTTCAAGAGACTTTTCTTGACGTTTCTTCTCCCATTTTAAGCCTTCCCTTATAAGTTAGGCTGAAGTACTTGTCACTATGTAATGAATGAACAACAAGATCTACACAGACCCACTTGCCAACTCTAATTTCAGGGTTCAGTACTAAGATTCAGAATCTTAATTGTTCATCACTTTTTTCTTTAATAAAAAAGCATTTGCTATCTTTTCGGCATACCTTTAAATGGCCTGTAGGTTCTACTGTAGAAACAAGTCATGAAAGTAGCACTTATTATAGTAGTGATCCCAATGGAATCCTAAGGAGAATTATCAAGTTATGAACTTCCAATCACAGAAAGGAAAGATGAGCCAAAGAAAATGTACTTTGTGAGACAGTTATCTTGAACCAACAGATAAAAAAAAAAAAAATCCTAACATGCAGGAAAAGGGATTTTCCACTAAGTGAGAAAAGCCCACAAAGAGTACCATCAGAAAGTCTGTGCAAAAGATTTGGGGAAATTGAGGCACTTTTTGTTTGTTGTTTGGGGGTTTTGCAACATTCTGTTGCTTAAGAGGAACTCAGGCTTACAACAGTGGGAAGGTAGCATGACAAAGACCAGAAATACAGATTGGACAGGAGATGGAGACAGCAAAGATTCACAGACTAAAACTACTGATGGTTAAAGACACTGGCTTCTGTTGTCTTCTGAAGCTGCACTTGAGCAGGGCTGCTATAAATCAGACTTTTAATGCTTTAGTCCTTTAACTGCCCTGTTCTGTCAAGTTTTCATGACCAGGAATGAAGCAGCTCCCATTACCTTACTACATGTTGCTTCATCTTACAGACAACTTAGTCATGTCACATGGTTTAGAATTTAGCAAGATTTTGAAATAATTCTCAAGACTGGCTTCAACTTCTAAGTTCTTATCATTTCAAAAGCAAACCAAACCACCTTAACAAGTGCATATCATTAACAGGGACCAGATATCTAATATAAAAACCTGAGATGTTTTGAAAGAAATTTTGCCATAACCTCATTCTGCTAAATGAATAAGAAGTCCAGAGTAAGTCAGCACTAGCTGTCCACAAATTCAGACCATACATCTACAGACAATAGCTGCATTTATTTTGCAATGTTTACTTTGCAAACAAAGCAGCATTACATCAAACAGACCAGAAAACCACAGAAGTATCTCACTACAATTGCAACATTATCATTCCTACTTTAGCTATTTCTGTACCTTCAAAGCAACTTAGAAGATTTCTAGAATAGAAGGCTCCTTTGAAATTACAGAGTTAAAAACTTTAGGTATGTGACATTTATGTAGTAAACCATATATTTGAGTATAAGAAAGCTATAGACGTTGTACTTTCATCAGGCATAATCGTTTTCCTCATCCTCCTGTAAGTTGATTATAGCTATAACCTTCTACAGCACCTAAATGTGTGGAAAAAAAAATAGCCAATTTTGTTATTACAAAAGTAATTCCTATAATCTGATATAAATTGATTTGTAACCAAGTTACTCAATTTGGTTTCCAACACTGAATGAGAACAAGAAAAAATTACCTAAGAATAAACAGAATTACCTTGAAACCTTATATCTATTAAAAATATTCAAATTCACTTTTCCATGAGTAACCAGAAAAGCAGCTATGACTACAGACAGAGCTTGGAAAACATATACTAAATCAATAATTTTTAAAACTAACAGCATTATCTTTAGTACAGAAAGACTCCTGTGATGATATATAAATAGTGGCCAGTGCAAATAATATCGCCCTTCGTAACATGGCATCGACCTCTTCTTGTGCATCACAAATAAGAACACAGATCTCTCTTACTCAGTTTACATCCTCAGAGAAACTCAGGCAGGCACCACAGAACAGAGCAACTGAAGGACATGTAACAGAAGACTTCAAAAATAAACACCCTGTTATATTCTTCTATTAGTACCTTTGTGTTACAGTTCCTCTGTAAAACCCAGTCCACTTCATTATGCTCATAACGGGGGGGAGGGGGGGGTGGAATGTAATGCCCTGTATGCTTCAGGTTTTTAACATGGTGACAAACCCTAAGTGAGAAATGTAGTTTTAGTTTCCTCAGACATAAGCAAGTGAGTTTTAGGAGCAGCTCCTTACCTGCTCATAATTAAGTCGCTGAATTTCAGATATCTCTTTAGGTTTTGCGTCAAGAATGTAGTCTCCTAAAAGAAAGCAAAAACAAAATTACATTTATTCCACAATCAAAGCTTCAACATTTCTATGAATATTTCAGACTGAGGCTGACTGATGATAAATACCACAACTGAAGTTTTCAACCTTGTTTTATAACCTGAATTACAATTATGGAGTAAAATACAAATATAAAAACTTAGTAAGATCATATTAAGAAATAAAATTCAAATGTCCAACACTGTTACCGAAGCAACACTTCATAATCTCTTGGGGTATCATACCAATCTCTTCATTTTCAAAAACCAACCTCTTTCTGTGCCTCAGCATAAAAATATAAAAGGGCAAACTGTTCACAGTAAGGTCTGTAATTCTGTACACAATTTTAAAAGGCAACCACTTATCCTGACTGACACTGTGAATGTTTTGCCATGTTTTATACACCAGTAACTCTATAAAACTTGTTGTGCTGGTTTTGACTGGAGTACAGTTAACTTTCTCTGCAGTGGCTGGCATGGGGCTATGCTTTGGATTTGTGCTGAGCACAGGGCTGATAACACAGAGATGGTTTTGTTATTGCTTAGCAGGGCTCATAGAGCCAAGGCCCTTCCTGCTGTTCACAGGGCCACGCTGGGGAGGGCAGGAGATGCAGGGGAGGCTGTGAAGAGACACAACCAGGCCAGGTGAGCCCCTGGCTGACCACAGCCCTGCTCCAGAGCACAGGACATCAGGCCAGGATATAAAGCAAGGAGAGGAAGGAGGAAGGGGGAACACTTGGAGTGAGGGTATTTTTCTTACCAAGTCACCACATGTGACACGGCCCTGCCCTCCTGGGAATGGCTGAGCACTTGCCTGCTTGTGGGAAGCAGTCAATTAATTCCCTGTTTTGCTCTGCTTTGCCTATACTGAGTCTTTAACTCAACCCCCAGGTTTTCTGGCTTTTCTGGCTCCCCATTCTCTACCTGAGCTCACTGGTAGGGAGTGAGCAAGGGGCTGCCTGGGCTTAAACCACAAGTTTTATTCTACCTTTGTCTACAACACAAAGGTAATAAACTGTTAATAGTTAATCAACACACTGAGGTTCAAGATTGAAAACATCTCTAGAGAGTAGTACCCACTTTCCACATTTTATTTCAACATTTTTGTGCTTATTCCCTTGCTTCATTACTAAACTCGGAAAAAGTATCACTAGAGTTTTCCTAATTTATACTCTTTTAATTTGAAAGTGGTTGAAGGCTGTTTGTTGGATTCAGCTGTAGAACAGTAACTGCTAATCCTGTTGAGTGAATAGGAACCTAAATAATTTGAACACAATTTTATTATTCAATTTAGTAAAATAATTCCAGAAGCTAAAATATGCCTTCAAGAATGAATACACATCTAGACAAGTGGAATTATGTAGTGACTTCAGACAGTATTGTGTCATCAATGCAGTTATAAGAAACCTTTAGACACAGGGGGCAAGATTTCTTTTTTTTTATGGAAAACTATGTAGGTAACTTTTTTCTTCAACCAGAAAAGTCAGTAATTTGCTTCTGAAAAGAACTAGCTACATTCTTTACATGAAAAGAGAAAGAAACTATAAGAAAACTTAAGGAAAAATCAAACCTAGTCTATTTGTCAGGCTACAAGGGAAGGAAAAGTGGTACATACAGCTTAAGTACTATCACAATTACACTTTTAACACCTGGATTATCAGGGGTATTAAAGTCCCAGCCCTGTCAGATACAAAGAGCTGCAGTTTTGCTGAACACTGAATATGCTACCAGAGTAATAACCGCAAATGAGACCCAAATCACTGTGAGGACTACATTCTTTTTTCTTGTTATTTTAACTGGCTCATACGTCCAAGAATTAGAGTTACTATAGACAATTAAAGACAGAGTAGACTTACTACAATAAAACAATACTGTAAGAGGCATGAGTAACTTTAAATCTGTCAATGTGTTTGTGCACTAAGCCATACCAACAGCATCAACTAAACCAATCACTTTGGAAAGCAGTGCAGAAAACTTCTAAAAACAGTTAAGGAAAAGCATGAGTAACTGAACACTGTAAATAGTTTTCTCGAATCAATTAAAAAGTTGAATAAAATCATAAATAAATAGAACAGTTCTATGTTATTACGCACTACAGAATACAACATACAAGTGAAAGTGATTGTTTGCAATTACTGACCTAAGTATTCCATCAGTTGTTCGGCTGTTATGATTTCCATCATTGGTGGCAGTTTAATCTGTCAAAGTAAAAGCATATTCTCTTTAAAATACCAAAACACTGCAATTTAAAAAGCTTTTTTTTCTAGGCAGAAGACTTTTGACTACATTTCCCTTATGAGTTTATATGGCCATTAGCATACTGCACCTCTACTAAATAGCAGCCCCAAAAGAGATTAAAAAGGCATTTTAGTTTTCAGAGAAACCACATGCACACAGCCCTTTCTCCCACCTGCAAGTCTCTGCATAGTGCTCCCTTCTCCCACCAAAACATTTCTCCAGCATTCCCCTCCACTTCACAGGAGCTCACAGCACTTGCTGCCCTGGCTCAACTCCAAGCACTCACAATTAACAGAGTGGGAACTGTTTAGAAAACTTCATCTTCTTTAAGTCTTTGACTCCCTACTTCACTAAAATTCTTAAGTTAGTATCAGCTCAAAAAGTTCCTGCATACAGACAAAATCTCTAAAGGATCTAGTGTCAGTAGCTGCTGTGACTGGGAAGCCAAAGACTTGTGCAGGTACAAGGAAACGACTTCCCGGCCTCTCATGCCACGTTCACATTCCAAAGGCTTGGTTTAACTCCACACAGAGCACAGCAGACACACCGAACTCCATGGTGAAGATTCCATTCCCCCCTTCCCTGATCTATTCCCACCATCATCACCTGCTAAAACCAACCACCTCGGCAGAGCTAAAAGCTCCCTGCATTCTCATCTCTCCCAGCATCCTGGGTAAACATTTTGGTAGGACACTTCAATTTACTGTAGGAAGAACTGCAACAGCCGAAGTACAAACACATACAAGGGCATGCTTCTGGCGATCTGAAGAAATCCTGAAGTGCTACAGCACAGATGGGCCAGGACAATATGAAGGAAAATTAGCACTGCTCCCTCAACTGTACCTCTAGAAACATGCTTGCATGACAAACACCAGATCTAAAGCATAATTACATGTCTTACCTATATTTTAGTTCTGTGTACAATTAGCACAAGATTTTATTTATATCATGGTTAACAAAAGGAACTTCCTCTCACAACTGTAAAGCTTAACCATTTGGGTTTTTACTGCAGAAAAAGCAAAGTGGTTTTACTCCTATCTCCAGGATCTCTTGAAGCTGGATATTCTCGCAAGCTACATCTCAAAATTAACTGCTTGATTAAATCTAAGCAAAATTAATTGGTTATTTCATGGCATAATTTTAAGGCAGGCATGTGTAGCGGAACCTTGATCACACCTTTAAAGTCAGCTAATTGGGTTCCAACACAGTTCTAAGTACTTCTGAACAGTGCTGACTTAAGGATATAGAGAGAACACGACATTTCCCAGCTGTTCAGAGCTTCATTGCAAGCACTTAAGTGAAAGGAAATGTACAGTGAAGAGGAAACGAGAGAGAAAAATACCTTAGAACTTAAGGGAGAGCAAAGCATCAGACAGAACCACAGTCAATATCCAGATAAATCAACAGAAGAAAACCATGTAAGCAACAGTAGTAGAAGCTGCTGTTGTCCATAACAATCTATTATTTCGAGGGACACATTTCCTCAGTAGGTTTCAATGTTCAGTTGCTAGATTTTACATCAATTCCACATTTTAGGAAAAATGCATTTCCTGAACTCCCACCCATTTCCTGTACCCCTCTACTGCAGTTTCCTGGTCTTTAGTCCTGATGGCTTTTTCTAACTCTAGCTACATTTTGCTTTCTGCACTCAGGAGTGGGAAATTGAGTCCTTCTCACCCAACCACAGCATGACATACAGTTGAGGCATATTTTGATTAAAAGACAAGTATGGCAAACAAATTTTCATATGGAACAGATTGTGTAATAAAAATTACACAGTTTCTATGAATTAGACTACAAACCCCATAACTACATAGTACTAATTTTCCACTGCATTCTTCCACACTACAGAAGGGCTTTAAAAAAATTAAGTGATACAGTCAAGAACAGAGGATAACACTCACAAAAATACTATGAATATCAAAAGGGTCCAAGAAAATTTCTAATGGCTTATATAATATGTCTTATATAAGACTAACAGTCACAAAACATGTTTATCTAAAACATGCAACTCCTCTGAACACAGCATTCCAGAGAGGTACAGGTAGCTTCAAGCAGCTGTGACAAAAAAAACAATTAATATTCTTTGCAAACACACAGCCCTGGGCTGGCAGGAGCAGCTTCACCAAGCCGTCCCACGACAGCGACGGCGTGCCCTCAGCCAGGTCCCTCAGCCCCTGGAGTGGGCCTGTTGCTGGGCCCGGGCACAGCTCCAGGCCGGAGCTGCAGGCTCCCTCCTCCCACAGGTGCTGGGGGAAGGGAGGCTGCCAAGGGCGAGCAATCTGTGCGAGCTCCGGCCATCCGGCTGGGCAGCAGGGACAGAGAGTGGCTGGTGCCAGCCCCAGAGCGGGCACTGCCACCAGGGTGGCTCGGACAGACGGAGCTCGCTGCCCTCAGCTCCTCTGGGAAAGGCCCTTCTTGTCAAAACCCAAAATGAAGAACTTCTAACCAGAATTTTTTACTCTACCTCTTCTTCTCTGCACTTTAGTTTGGATACATCTAAGCAAGAAAATGGTTATATAACATTTACTTACATAATTGTTAGCATATCTAAATAGGTAATTCATACAGTTCTGAAAGTTACCAAAATTTTAGAATTAGGTGTGTGGGGAACACAGCTCCTTCCATTTGTTGAGAGGATTATGACACAAAAGACTTTCAAAGACATTTTCAAATAGGCGACTGGCATGGTTCTCCTACTAAGGAGAAAATAATCCGTATGCATGCACTTCTCAAGACAATATTGATAGTATTCATGTTCAAATTGTATAATGTTTTCCCTCGGCTTATTTTATGTTTCAAAATCTTCCCTGGACATTTCAGATGTGTCATTTCTGTGCAACATGTTAAGGTTCACAGAGTTCTTCAGCTCCAAGACATCACATCCCACCTCAGAAGCACAGAGCAGAATCACAAGGCACCCTCACTAAGCTTTTAGCATCTGATGATTGCCACATTCCCACCCGCCCCAAATTACATTTAATGAAATGCTAGAAGTTATCAGAAAGTGTCGCATGAACTACATCTAAGAAAGATCACAAAAGGCACTTAGAAAAGCCAACTTTGCATTGCTAAGCTTAACCACATAGTGAGCCACAGCCTGAGCAAAGACTGAGCAATCTTCAGATTTAAATAAGCTGAAAACCAGTGTGCTACTCTACATCAGAGGACACAACTCATGCTTGTACATACATTTTTAAATGTTTGTTTCAACCTTGACTTCTGTTTCATTTCCATCATACAAGTCTAAGTGGTTATGACACTGTTTTGCACAACAGCTGTTTCGCACAGCAGCTACTTTTCCGAGGTGATATGATGGTGCTTTTGTTTTCCTTCTTAGAGCAGCATTTCTGTAACACTCCTGTAGCAGAACTCCTTGGCTTTCCATCCTATAGACTAAACTGCAAGTTACACTTAGACAGACAGACTGCAAAAACACTTCAAAAGAAAAGTAATTTCATAATTTTAATATTTAAAATACAGCTTCTGCAATCTGCCACCTCAAAGTTTTATGCATCCTTTGAAAGTAGGGGATAAAAGAAAGGTAGCAGTTTTATCACAAGCTTAGTTCCAAAACCTGGTATTTTCAAAATGGAATTTGAACAGTCACAGTGTGAGCTACTATTTCAGAATTTCCAAAACTCCAATTACCAAACCAGTACTGCACTTAAGTTGGCTGAGACCAGATCTATCCACAGGATGACCAGACCCGTCAGGACAGAGTTATGAGAACAAAAGACGATGAATGATATACAGGGAATAGAACCCAAAGTGTAACTGTTTAACTTCTTATCCCCCGTTGTGCTTCTACTTTCCCTCCTCATCTCCTTCTTATGCCCTTTTTTTCCCATTACATGTAGCTTCTTTTCACCTAATATGTACCATGGTATTCTCACTCTACTTGTGCCTATTCTCATCTTTCGTTCTGCCAACTTGTTCCCAAATTAGAATTACTTGACCCAGTCTAGTGTTTATCTTGGTTCAGGAGGAGTGAGAAGGTGGATGTCCATCCTCAGCCCTCACACGCAGCAAGCTACTGTCAGAGATGTACAGATGAGCTGCCGCCCCAACCACTGTCAGTGCGGTTTCTGACTGTGAACTGGGGAAAAGAAAGGCCAATTTGTAGAGACAATAATTAGGAAAGTCTATACAAGCAGCTACAATATATAACCAACTAACAGGGAAACCCTCAAGCCTATAAATAATAACTCGTGATGACAGTTTCACCGGTTTAGCTGCCTGTCTGCAACCCATGTAAATTCTGCTGAGGTTTTACATAGACAAAACTATAGAAAACTTCCTGTAATCTGAGCAGTAAGAAACAGTGGGACACTCCCAAGGAGTATTTTGGGTTTTGCCTACTTATAAAACTGGATATTACCTTAATTCTCACTAATGTAATATTTGATCCCAGCAGAATGTCAGCTAAAATTCTGGTTGGAGAGCAGCAGGGGAGGGAAAAGGAACAATGTTAAGGAACAAAACTGCCAAAAACTTGAATTCAAATCACCAGGACCAGTGCTGTCCCATTTAAATCTTTCATTAAATCAAGGATTAAAAAGGAAGATCCTGTAACTAACAATTTCCTTTAAAATGCCCCTCCCCCCATGAAAAGAAATGACAAGTTTTTCATGCCAGCCCTAGACTCTAAAGAACACAGAAAGCAAGTGTTCAATACCGAAGCCTGCGACAACACTCACACACTCTTGAGGATAGCAGAACCTACATAAGGCAATACCTTAAAGTCACACACAACTTCCCTCTATTGCTTCCACTGATGCTGAAATATCAACATCAGTGTACTGAGTTTTCCTCCTGCTGTCTGACTTATTCTGCTCAGAAAAATGTGTAGAAATTGTACCAAGAGCAAACAAGGGCATTAATCTTCTGCAGTTACCTGCATCTAAACAAACGTTTTCTCATAACATATTTCCATTTTCACCTTTTACTAAGTCACCTGTCACACTGTGAACAACCTCTTGCTTTTTCATCACCAAATGTCTTCCCCTTGCTACTACAAAATAAAAGCTGTTCCTGTAAAGCTTTCCTATTTTGGGATTCCATTCTATCAGCTCTTCAGTCTTCCGGGGCAGAATCGCCAGCATTTCCTGAGATGTGTCTCTCATCCTTGCTTTGCAATGCACACAAAAACGTTACAGCTTTCCTCCAGCAGATATTCCTTTCACTAACAGACATGTTAGTAACTATACGTTATGCCTTAGATTTTAATTACTTAAAAGATTGGAAAAAAATTATTTTAAGACTACGGGAAGTCCACATCCACAATGGCTACAGAGCACAAGAACTTCCAAGTCTCAAAGCTGTACTAGATCACTATCTGACTTATTAATTTAAATACAATCTATACCGCACAACTGTATGGATGTGTTCCTATTACTCAGGTGGTTACTTGTACAAATCCATATTTTGTATAATTCTGCATTTTTTACAACTCTACATACAGTTTATTATATGAGACTTAGCCTATTTTCCTGAAAATATCACCTATGTCTTCGGTGCTATAAGTAGCAGTCTTTACTTATTAGAAAACTATACACATTTGTAAACTGTTACATATTACATATTGTTCAGGTTAGTAAACACCATCTAGATATTTTATATCTGCTTTAAGAAAACAACGAAGTAAGTCTATATATGACAGCAGCATCTAAGTAATATATTGGCAACATATTGACGGCAGTGTTTGTTTTCCAAGTTCTTTATGTGAGACGTGCTTAACAGGAGAAATAAACCTGTGTATTTCTTGAAAGAATCGTAAAATGGTTTGGGTTGAAAGAAACTTGAAAGGTCATTAAGTTGCAACCCCTCTGCCATGGGTAGGGACACCTTTCACTAGACCATGTTGCCCAGAGACCAAACCAACCTGGCCTTGGCCACTGGCAGGGATGAGACACCCACACGTTCCCTGGACAACCTGTGCCACTGCCTCATCACCNCCCGCCCGGTACCTTCCAGGCCAGCAGCAGCACGTTCATGATGGCCAGCAACGGGCAGGGGCCGTTCTCGTTCTGGGTGATGACGGGCNATTAGAAAACTATACACATTTGTAAACTGTTACATATTACATATTGTTCAGGTTAGTAAACACCATCTAGATATTTTATATCTGCTTTAAGAAAACAACGAAGTAAGTCTATATATGACAGCAGCATCTAAGTAATATATTGGCAACATATTGACGGCAGTGTTTGTTTTCCAAGTTCTTTATGTGAGACGTGCTTAACAGGAGAAATAAACCTGTGTATTTCTTGAAAGAATCGTAAAATGGTTTGGGTTGAAAGAAACTTGAAAGGTCATTAAGTTGCAACCCCTCTGCCATGGGTAGGGACACCTTTCACTAGACCATGTTGCCCAGAGACCAAACCAACCTGGCCTTGGCCACTGGCAGGGATGAGACACCCACACGTTCCCTGGACAACCTGTGCCACTGCCTCATCACCCTCACGGGGAATATTTTTTTCCATGTATCTAAACTTGCCCTCGGCTCGTTTAAAGCCATTCCCCCTTCGTCCCATCGCCACATGCCCTTGTCAGAAGTTCCTCTCCGGCGTTCTCGATAAGACCCTTGTGGTAAACAGCACAAACTTCCCGCGGAGCCCTGAGACCGCGCTGGCCCGGGAGCCCCGAACGCCGCCCGCGCTGCCCGAGCGGCACCGCCCGCCCGGCCCCG
>VWZN01017234.1:278602-363719 GCA_013396955.1 Regulus satrapa
GGGCTCCCCGTTCCGCCGGCCGCTTCAGCCCGCCCGGGCCTCTCCCCCGCCGCCCGGGGCCGGCCTGGCGCCCTCGCCCCTTGCCCGGGACTTTTCCCGCCGAGGAGCGGCTCAGTTGCCCTCCGCTCTTCTTCCCCCTCGGCTCGCTCTTGGCGCGCTCGGCTATGTTTGTTTTCCCGGCTCCGCTTTCGTCCCTCGGGACGGTCCCGGTGGCCGCTTCCCGGCTCCCTTCCCTCGCCCTCGCGGCGGCCGCTTCCCTCTCCCCGAAACCAGGAAGGACGGGCAGGCGGAAAGTTCGGCTCAAGGAAATAAAAGAGGAGCCCGGGTTCTTCCCGGACGGTCTGCGCTCTCCCAGGCCGGGCAGAACCCGCCTGTGTTTGTGGGGACGTGTAGCGGCTCCCTTTAGGAGCCCCTTCTCGGCGTCGGGAGATGGGGCAGATTCTCCGCTGCGCTCAGTAATGTTTAATTGGTCAAGTCAGAGCAGGGAAAATTGTTTCGACTTTGTCCAGAAAGGGTTTCGGAAAGGGTGTTTCTCGAGAACTGTGGGTGGAACAACCGATCCGATGGAGACTTACTTCCTCTATTTCATTTGGCACTGATTATCTGGGCTCTGCCTCTGTGTGCATCAATGTGTAGGTTTATTAACAAAGAAGCTAGCGCTAAGGGCTGGTCTTTCACACATTCTTAAAAAGTAACGTCAAACTATGGGAAACTTCGGTAGGTTGTACTTGTGGCTAAGCTGTGAGACAAAAAGCAGGGCGATTTGCGTGGTCAGAATCCATCCCGTTACATGATTAGGAGTGGGAGGCACGAAAAAATTTAGGTTTTTCTTTGTAAATTCTTCTAAGCTATCGAGATATTTCAGACAATTGTTGGCATGCTTTCAAGGCCTCTTTGTTTTCTGAACTAAATGGTGCTAGCACAGAACTAACTCAAAATAATTCATTAACCAGTTGTGAGGGTTGTTTTCACTGTTTAGTTCTAGGCAGGCAGTTGTGCCTTAGAAATCGTAGTAAACATGTAAAGTGCAGTCTTCTGGATATAAAGAAGAAAGTTCAAAAAATGTATTTCAGAAATTCCTGGTGATTTTTTTTTTCCTTTTAGAGAACAATTCTGAGCACTAGAATTCCTTCACCATTTCTGGGCACTAGGAAGCACACTCCCCTAGCAGGTGGCAGAAGTGCGTGTCTTTGATGTGTAGCAGTGCAGGTAAATCTTGGAAGAAATATTGATAATGCTGGATAGAAATCTAGTGGTTATGCCAATACACATCTCTAAAATATCCAGTAGAACTTTTTTGTAAACATCTGAATGTAACTATGGAAGATTTGCCATAGTTCTGTGTTAAATTAAAAATTGCCTTTTAAGATTAGGAAGGTCTCTTTTACTCATGTTCACATTTCTTGAGTTTCTTATATACTGTAAATGTTTTTATTTAGTGAAAAATAGGGTTCTTCATTTGTGTATGTTTTTGCTTCTAGACAGGCATTAATATCTGAGTGGAAAGGACAAGTTTATGATTCTTAAAGAAGTTACTGTGGGAGCAGTGCAAACTGGACAGGACTGAAAAGAACCCAACAATTTACTTTTCATTTATGTACAGTGCATCTGGCTTCATTGATTTTGCACAGATCTTGAAGCTAAGTTACTTTATCTGTACAGTTGTCTGGTTTTAAGCCACATAGATATTAAATAGTAATGACTGGAAATTTCATTAATCTGCACTTTAAAAATAATTAGGGGTTCGTATGTTGGGTCTAAGATTGGAGTATTTTTATGGGACTCCTTAGTTTGAACTCTTTCAGAATTATGCAAGGCTTTGTGCCTGTGTACTGTGAAGGCACTCTACATACTCTATTTAGAGTAATAGTATTTAGATATAAAGGTATAGATTAACAGAACCAACTGTAACAGCTCACAGCTGAGACTGAATCATAAAATCAACTTTAAAAAAATGATGCAGCATAATTTGGATTGTTTATTTGAGAAGGGTTTGTCAAATCTCTTTGTTTTACTTTAAAAAAATTTCTGTTGTAGTTTATATTGTTCTTTAAACGCAGTCAAAAGCCGTCAATACTGCAGTGTCTGTCTTGGGCTGCTTCATAGCTTTTGGGAGGTGATGTCTCTGTGGTTAAAGCAGACATGTTATCAGAAGTCTGGCCTAATAGGCCCAGAAACATTCTTGATCAGGGTCTGGTATTAGATCACTTTTAGCATTCTCTTCTTTCTTTGCTTCCACTGCATAAATATTACCTTCATAAAAGCAGTGGTCCAGCAGGTCAGTGTGAACACTGTTTAAATAGTATAACAAGGAAAAGCCACGCTATTTATTTTGTTTTCTTTCTGTTAGTAATTAGGGAAAGCTAGAATTTAGCATCTGATCTATGGTGTCTACTTGAGATAGGGTGTATGTACCTTAATTTTTAAGAATTCTTTTTTTTTTTTTTTTAAGTGGATCTCAGTGTTTTCCCCAACAGCCCTGGAATCGCTTGGCTTAAGGGATCAATTCACTCTCTGGTGCTGTCATGAATGTAGATGTGTGTGAAGGGCTACTTGAGTTGGATAATATTATTGGCAGTTTTTTGTGCCATGCTTTCTTGCACGTGATGAAGATGCATGCAGGTGTACTAATCATCTTAATTATCCATATGTAACGATGTTCAATGTTCGTAGAGGAATGAAAATAACTCATTTAACCTCTCCTTCTACCCAAGGGTCATTAAAAGAAAAGGGAGAAGGCAATTGCAAACACAAAGGAGAACTGTTGAGGCCTCTGACAAGCTTGGGTTTAACAAGAGTGACCATGCTTTGGCTAGGCGGATGAAATGCTGAATATCATTGCAAATCTGTGATAAATAGTTTGTTGTCAATGATTCTCTTTTTATGTTGCTACGACTTCCAAGTTGTGTCTTAATGTCTTGTTCTTCTGGATATTGAACTGCCTATTTCCCAGTGAACATGGGATAAATTCTGCTTTTTTTTTTGGACACATGGGGGAGTTGTGGGAAGGCATTTATGAGTTATCAGCATCTGAGTGATTTAGTTGTGTTGTTACTATAAATTGAGAAGAACAGTGGTCTTCATAAATATGGCAGTGCTCACTCAGCCTCCAGCATTTATTTGGAATTTTAAATTAAAACATTATTGTTGAGACAGTGTCTAGTCAAGACAGCTGTCAGATGGTTGTTTCAGAAATGCTTATGGTAATTAAAAAAATAAAATCAGGTGATTAGGTGGTTGCTTTGAAATACTGTTGCCCAAAAGCCTCAGACTGCAGTTTGTTTATACTTTTCAAAGATCCAAAGGTTTGTTTTTGCAGTATGGCAGCTCCAGCTACTGAGTTCCTGCTGTCTGGTGGTCCTGCCCTGGCCATGCACTCCCACGTCTCCTCCTGGCCTGAGAAGTCAATCCAAAGAAAGAAAAATTAATCAGTTCCTGCCAGACGTGTAACTAGAGTTGCTTTATTGAGCAAAGGCAGGCCTGATGGGGAAGAAGTGGGACTTTCACAGAGTGGAGAGGAAGAGGGTCAATAAAAAGCAGACATCTGCTTGCACTGCTGCTGCCGTACTGTCTGACTGTGCCCTAAATTGAGGCCTCAGCGAAGGGAAATGATCCTGACTTGACTTCTTGATTACATGTTTTTCTTTCACCAAAAACTCACTTGACCAGAAGCGAGAGAATATTTTTTTCAGCTGAACCTAGTGCCAGTGCAAGGGAAGAATGGGAACAGAGTAGATGTAAAAGGGCAGCGGGGCCTGCCCTTTTGCTGGCAGTTTTGAAACAACAGCCTGAATAAATTCTTCAGAGAAGTCCAAGTCAAGAGGTATATGGTAGAATTTCTGGCTTGCTAAATCTAAATGCAGTGTACATTCTTCAATATCCCATGTAAAGGGAGCTTTTTGCAAGATAGATAAACTATATGTTGAAAATAACTTGAAGCAAAAGTTGTTTTGATTATCTTAATTAAAATTATAATAATAATCTCTACAAGATGTTTATCGCATGCTGGCATTTTAAATCTGCAAATTAGTGATGACGTTTGCAGTAATAAGACTTGTCTGTTGAGTTAGCTTGGCTTCTGAACAATTTCTGATACTCTGTCAAGTCATGTTCTGTGCTTTTTTTCACCCCACTAACAAACTTGAGTTGTGCTTGAGCTATTTGCATTTGTCATGCAAGTCTTAATCTGAGCGGTTTAATGCAAACTTCATCTTTTAGAACAGTGCATGATTGATTTATCCTCTTATGGGAAGTTAAATGTTATTCTCATTTACAATGATACATATAAAATCAATCAATATTTATGTTTACATGGGTAATCCTTCAGTACTATTTATTGCTAGCTTCCATAAAAATTTCCTCCAGAATCTTCGCAGACACTGAGATTAGTCAGACCAGCCTGTAATTCTCCAGGCCCTCCTCCTTGAAGATGGGAATGGCATTTGCCAGGAACTCTCCTCTGTAACAGTACCTTTTCAGCAGGGTGATGGAAGCCTTGCAGTGTTGTCTGCCAGCCCTCCTGGATGCATCCCTCCTGCTCCCATGGATTTCTGTATATGCAGGTGCCTGAAGTGATACTTGCTCATTTAATCTGCTGCGGGTGCTGCTTCTCTCCTGCATGCAGGAAGGGTTTGTTCGTGGGGAGAAGCCCTTTATGGTTTTCTCTGGGGAAATCGCTGACCGGGGAAGCATTTAGCACGCAGCACCTAACAGCAGTGACATGTGTTTGCTCACGTTGTGCCAGAAGTTCCCAGCTGAAATCACATGGATGATCCAATTTCGCCTGTGCATAAGGCTGCTAAGAAGATGACAGTACATGCTTCAGACTCCCTACCTGTCCAGTGGGATTTGCTTGTTCACAACAACGACAACTGTAGAAACTTCACAGCTCTCTAGGGATGCCGAAGAGTTGTATATCCACATACACAAAACATCTTTCACAGGGATTGACACACTGAGACATATGCCTAAATGCTCTGCTGGATTCTGTTTAAAGTCCTTCCTGGTATTTGGTTCTAAGGCCGTGAGAGTAAAGCTTCATTCCTGCAGGGAATTTTTCCTAGGAAATGCCACATCTAGTTTAGCAAGTCTTTGGAAGAATATGCTGTCAGGTTCAAAAGCCATCCTCTTGTCAGTCTCTGATGCCTGTATCCTAAAGGGTTTCTGTCTTCTGGCTTAGTGTTTAGGTGAAGTGCAATGTTGTTTTATTCCACCACATTGCCTGGAAAGGCATCACTGTCTATGTTTTGTTGATGACAACATGACACATAGAATTTGTAGAGCAGTTCCCATAAACTACTTTTAGATGTTCACGGTTTGGTGTTTCTTACTGCAGACTTCCTGATTGTATCCTTAATTGAAAATATCTTTGTCATGTTATCTTTGTTTAAAAAACCCCAAACCCCTAGTTTTTTTCATTTACAGAAAATAGCAGCAGTGCTTTGTAACAGAGGTTAGGATCTGGTATGTTCTATGTTAATGATTTCTTGGGGTGTGCCACTTCCAGATTCTGTGATAGACTTCTTCCTTTTTGGTGCAGTCTTCTAATTACAGAAACTGAAGCCAGCAGTTCTACCTGCTTCATGTACCTCAGTGAAGTTTTCTTTCCAATTTAATGAACTTGTGTCTCAGAATCCTCTATAGATTCTTGTGTTACCAAAGTTGAGCTACTTATTAAGCTACCTTTGTGAAGAAGATAATCCCTTTTGATAAGTAGCTGGTTTGATTAGGAGGAGTGTGATCAGTTGCAGAAGTTGAACACTGTAGCAATGTTGATGTTATAGAGGCTTCTGGAAGTGAAACTGTTCCTTTTGAAGCCTTAAGTCCCATTTCGGAGAAGCCATAATGCAGCTCCTCTGCTTAAGCAAGAAGAGAGCAGTAGCAGTGTTTGTGTTAAGTGTTTGCTATGAGAGTACTTAAAACATAAGGAGTTCTTTAAGTTTTCCCTTTAAGAAAGGGAAAAGCAAGTGTTGTTTCCCTGTGTGATCATACCAAGTGTATTAATTATCTTTTTGTTAAGAAGAAAGATCTTTGCTTAGAACCAGCTTTTCCTTAGCAGAGAGAACAGTTATAAAGTTTCTAATGTCAGTAGTCTTTTGCTGTCTTGTCACAGTAGTTAGCACTTTAAAACTATTCTTTGTGACTCAGTTAAATGCTGTCTCTCATCTTTTCACGTGGTCATGGGACCTGGATCTCGTGCCAAGTGTTATTGGGTCTTCAGTAAGTTGTCACACTTCAAAACTTCTTTTCTGGGTGCCTGAAGCAGTTCAAAGCATATCTTGGAGTACCGAGAAGAAAAATGGTTTGTAGCAATTTAGGAGTGCATTATTTAAAGCTTCCTACCACAGAAAATTTAAAGATGATTCTGAAGCACGGAAGTTTACACTTTCTGCAGTGTATTTACTCTCTAGTTTTGATCAAGTTCTTTAAACAAGTTATTGGTATTGTCTTCTAGATTCAGGGTTATTTAACCATTAAAGTTTTAGCCTGTATCAGTTAATTTTGAAGCTTGTTTTCTTTAATGTTGCCACTTGTGGGTCATACCACCTGGATTTGGAAGGCATTATCTGTAGTCAGGCACGTGTATTGTGCATGGTCTCGGGTCAGTTTGGTTTGGTTTACAGAAGGTCTTGGGTTATAAGGAAATATTTTGTTCATTTTGGAGGGATTATGTTTGAAGCAATGACAGAAATAGCAGACACGGACAACATCCTGCATCCTCAAAACTTCT
Source organism: Regulus satrapa (assembly GCA_013396955.1). NCBI lineage: Eukaryota > Metazoa > Chordata > Aves > Passeriformes > Regulidae > Regulus > Regulus satrapa. Next base: position 285,333 of record VWZN01017234.1, read on the forward strand.
GCAAGTTACTGAAACTTTGTATTGCTCCTGTGTCTTATTTGGATTAGAATTAATGTACACTTCCTTGAATCACACATTTTTAAACATTTTAAGATGCCTAAGGCACTTTATTTTCTGGAAAGCTGAATGAGAATGGACATGTATTTTGAGACTAATAGTGAGAGAAAATTAGAATGAAGTTTTGTTATTGGACTGTTTGCAGTTAACAGTGAAGAGTCAACATTTGCAGAAGTCTACAGTGCTGTGAGGAAATTTCAATGTGATTTCTCTGCAGTATAGCATTAATTGAATTTTAAACAGATACAGCAATATCATCTTTGTGCACATGGATGCTAAATGCAAGCATTTGAAGGTATTAATTTACTTGATAATCTTTCAGATATCGGCCAAAAAAATACCACATGTAGTCTCTGAGAACTTGCATTTAGGTTGGTTTGACGTTAAATTGATTATGAGATACTACTTTTTCTTACATAATCCAGAGTTCTTGTGAGCTGTATTTTGGGCTGCTTTTGATTAGTGATTAGTGTCTCTTCCTCCATCAGGATAGGAGGGTCAGAATCTTTGCCATTTTCTGCAATGAACTTATATTAACATGACTCACAAATATTACCCAAAAAGGAATTGTGCAGAATAGACTGAACTGAATCTACATCTCTGGAGATACATTTTAGTAAAACTTTTCCATGAGTCAGAACATTCCATGTGATACAAAATGTGTTGCTAGGTGGCATGGTTTGCACTTAATTTCCCTGGATATTTCACATGTAGAATACAAACACTTTGAGCAGATGCTGTGGTGTGACTGCAGAGTGAAGTTGGAACCACAAATTCAGGGAACCTGAAGAAAGATATTCAGCTGTTGCACTCCTTATTTTGAATTAGAAGTGCCTTTCTGAAGCATCTCTCAAGCATTCCTGTTGAAAGTGGTGTCCTTTCATTGTGGGGTAGTTTTGGAGTGAATGAACTATCCTTGTTTTGATTGAAATTCAAGTGGAAGATGCTTTCCAAGGTCCATCTGATGCATTTTGTAGCTGCAGATTGTGTGTTCTGTCTGTAGGACTGGAATAGAATGAATCTGCTGTGTACAAAGGAGAAGAATAAGTTAAAATGGATGCAATGTGGAATTTGTGTCCAGGTCTGCCCTGCCTGGTAGTAGGGTTATAACCTTATTTGTCTCTGTTTTTTCAGGGCAGTATGGTAATCCTCTCAATAAGTACATTAGACACTATGAAGGACTGTCCTACGACGTGGATTTGTTACACCAAAAACACCAGCGTGCCAAAAGAGCAGTGTCACATGAAGAGCAGTTCTTGCGCCTAGATTTTCATGCTCATGGAAGGTTAGTGATATTTGAAAAGGTGTTTGCTTGAAATGTTGTTTTATTCATAGATGTTTTAATTGTAGAGAAATGTAAAGGATGAAATACAACCACCAGAATAACTTTATCTAGAATATGCTACATTGCACTGTTTACAGGTACTCTGAAGTATTTTCTCTCATGTCCAGTTTAGGTATGAAATTGTTACTTGCAAGCACTTCTTTAAATGCCTGATGGTAACTATTAATACACCTTGAAGCTTAAATAATGCAGTCATACTCAGAACAGAATGGTAGTTGATTCTGAGTTTATAATGCAGTTTTGTGTTGCATGTGTGTTTGTTTGGTTTTTTATTTGTAGTTTTTGGGGTTTTTCCCCAATAATTGTGCCAAACTGCTCGAGGAGGCTTAATTGATAAAAAGTAACATTTCAAATTGCATTTGAAGCTACAAAATAGGCCAAAAAATGTTCAAATGTTCTGTTTTGTGTGTATTTATGTTACTTGATTTTTTGTGCTGTTGTGAAATTTAGAAATTATTTGCCGTGGGGAAACATGATTACTTTTACAATACATGCTTGACCTTGCATTTAACGTGTAGGATCTGGTACTAAAGTTAGATATTCAATGTGATCAACTGAAGTATAATTTGTAGCTTTTCACTTAGGAAGATCTCACTGCAATTTAGAATTGCCTTCTTTTTTTATAACCCAGGAGAAACAGGAAGACAGTTAAAATATTTTGTGTCTGTATCTGTTTCTATGACTCCCTCCTTTGCAGCATCACTCTTGTAATATATTTGAGGAATGTGTAATGCCCTTGTTTTTCTTGTTATTTCAGTTGCAATTTAAATACTTAGGACTTGATAAATATGGTTTTTAGCCATATGTAGAAATAAAAAAAGTTTAACAGAGAAAATGTAAGCATGGGTATTCTGAATCTGTTTGGGATATTGTTTTATGAGTGTGCTTTGTTTTTGTGCCACCTTGTCATTTCTTCACAGCATGAAATGTTGTTCCAGGAGGTTTATGATGTAATGACTGAATTTCAGTGCATGCTTCCTAGAGGTCAGCATTAGGGTTATATTTCTAAATGCTGTAGAACTACAACCCAAATCCTGAATTCAAACTCCTGTCCTTAAAACCATGTTTTCAAGTGTGATTTTTAGTCCAAGGAATTCTGTTGTTTAAAGAAGACTCGTAGTTCTGCTGTCTGTGCTGTAACTTCACTGGCAGTCTCTAGTTGTCACTATTAAATTGTTCTAAAATAAACAGGACTGCAGAGTAGAATGCTTCCGAGGCTTCTCACAGTGTAAACCTCGCTACTTTTAAATCTCCAGCAAGGATGCAAGACACTGGAGTTAAGTTCGAGTCTAATGCTGCCACTTGTAAGCTGCAGGCTGGTGGATAATTTAAGCTCACTGAAGTGTGCAGTGCTGCAGAGAGAAACAAGCCTAACCACATTCCCAGCATCATCCTTGTGCTAACACTGCTGCCATTAAAGCCATGCCAGGAATAGCATCTGGGAAGTAATTTGTCTAAAAATTATTAGGGGGGTAAAAAAAAATCAGTGTGACTTGAAGGAGTGATAGAAGAAGGATGAGACCATTCTTTCTGGGAGCAGGCCACATTTCAGGCCACTTGAGTGGGTTCATCTTGTCGTTAGTAAAGATCCCACAATAATCTTCTGTAAGATGGAGCTACCTTAGCCTCCGAGTTCTCTTTGTGGTATGAGGGTGGGTTGAAAATCCTTAACCTGTAAAAATGGTCCTGCACCTAGGATAATGAGGTCTAAAAAGTAAAAGTCCTCTCTTACTTCACAGGGGAAGACCAGACTTTAGTCAATCAGGTTTATAAATATTTTGATAACAGGTACTGTTAGTGGTGAAGAAAAATGTTGGTGTTTATATGTGGAATTGATCATAAATCCCTATGGTTTGAGGCATAAATCCATCATTAACTGAGGAGGTTGATTGGAAACTGACTGTAAGGTCAAACCAGTCCATAATTTAGGATTTGGGCAGTTTGCTGTGGCATATCTAACACTTCCTGCCAAAGAGAGGGTAGTTGACAGGATGTAAATTTAGTCCAAAGCTCCTGTTAATCAATTTGGATGTGTTCTTACAAAATATTTTTGTTTTGCTTTAAATATGAATGAGGAAGGATCAAGTGAACTGGCTTTTAGTCCACAGAGTCTGTTTATTTGCTTTGAAGGTGTGTAGCAGTTTGAGAAGCTGTTTAAATAGGATTGGCTTTTTACAGTTGCGGCTGCATTATTGTGAATAAGTGATTTGTGTCATCACTGAGAAAGATAAAAGTAAATCCATTCTAACTCTACGTATTGGAGTTACTTTGTATGAAGGTAGGAAACGAAACTTTTGCAAAGTACTTGAACAATTTAGATATAGACAGTGGGCTTCTAAAGTGCTGTGGCAGTTAAATACAGATGGTGAAATTTAAAGTCATTCAGTCGACATGAGAGTTGAGATTCTGAAAACTTATACCTGATCTTTTTTGAATGGCCTTTTACCAAATGGTCCACTAGGGCTTGTCCAGTGGTAGTGGTTTATTGGCACACAGCTGTCCAGCTCATATCCCCTTAACTTAATAAATACAGTAAATGGCTTCCACTTATGAGGAGTGCAATGACAGTGTTGTATTTTGATTTGGATTCTGATGAAATAGCTGCATTTTGTAGCCATAAACAATGGAAAAGCTGTCCTAATATTTATCTGCTGGCAGCAGTGAGGGAAGCTGGGCCCTAGTGGGGCTCAGGCTGTGTCTCTGACCGGCTGGAATTTCTAAACTTCATCTTTTGGTGAATGCCAAAGGAAGCGCCTGCTGCTCACGTGGCCAGTCAAGATGGGAAAGTGATTTGGCTGCTTATTTTGAGTGAGTTAATTGATTCTTCTGTTCAGTGTGGAGGCAAATTTGCTTTAAGAGGAAAGAGTGCAGAACTAAGCAGCAGTGGTGAGAGGGAGGATGCAGTACCAGCCTTCTCAGTGGCAGTGCTGACGTGTGCCAGATAAGCATTCATCAAGCTTAAAGTTCCATTGTCCAGGAAACGGCTGGCAGCTACCGGTGTTTTAGGATTGTGTAAGCAGCATCTGTTGTCTTTTCAGTGGGCTATTTGGATTTAAGAACTGTATCTCATAGTACCCTTCTGTTAAAAAAAGAAAAAATAAAAACACTATTTAAATGTTGCATATTTATACCAAGTTAAAGGGATCATTTAACTATGGGCTAGTAGTTTAATAATGAAATAGATACTGAAATAATGGAACGAAACCCAAAGCTACCTTTTTCACAGCAGACTCAGTAATGCTACAAATTAATGTATACTATGCCATCACTGAGAAAACTGTTTAACTTTGAACTGAAAGTTAGATGCCACATAATATACTGCTCAGAATAGAAATTTTCAAAATCTTTACTGTTTGGTAATATAAAATCCAACTTGTTATGGTAAATGCAATGAACTGGACTAAACCAGCCACGCTATTCAATGCTGAAGTACTAACTTAGGAGAGCAATTAAAATTGCTAAAACTAAGCTACAAATCCTTATTAATTCTTTTAAATAATAAACCATGTATTAGATTAACTTGCATTATTGCTTTCCCAGTGGTAATTGTAGTTGTAGTTTATTATCAAATAAAAAAAATGTGCTTATTTCTATAACCCTTTCACTTGGAAGGATTTTGAAGGTTTGAAATTATCCTGGTTGTATATCAGAGCTCTTCCACCTGCCATTTCTTATTGAATGTTCTAGTGTGAGTTAATTTAAGGTGCCCTTGGAGTCCAGGGAAGGCTCACACAAAGTTAATGAATGCACAGTATTAATACCAGGAACTTGTTTGATATCAAACTGTTTTTGAGCCCACTCCACAGCCTTTCCCCCAAATAGCAAAACATACATGGATTGGCTCAAAGAAGACCAATGCCTTTGGCACTGGCTTTTGAGATACAGTGGAGCATTTCAAATAGACTAACTTCCTTTTGCATGTCAAGGTAGTGTCAGTAGTTCAGAAAGGAATTTGGGACATCACTTAAACTGACATTGGATTTTATACACAGTTTTCACCTGATCACAAAATGTCCATTTGCACTTGTTCACTCACTAGACACAACTCTTCCCCTGCAGGGAAACTGGAAAGTTTTTTTCCCTTTTTCAGTATAAACATTTGCAATATATTAATCATAGAATATTTTCTCCTGAATTCCTATCCACTGTAGAATGTCAGAAATATGCTGAATGCTTCATAGTGATTTTGAGGACAGAGCTTAAAAAATTTGGATGATGTCTGATATTCTAACTGTATTTCTTTACCTAGTTACAAAACTGGGAATTCCTGAGATGCTGACGCATTCAGAAGGGAAAAAGTATGTCTGTGTCTTGCTTAACTCTATTTTCAGTCAACTTTTTATTTAATTCATTAGTAGTAACTTATGCTTTTTAATTCTTTGCTTAATCCTGTTAATTGTCCATCCACACCCACTTTCACTACTCCTAGATTAGTTGATGGCTCTTGCTTGGGAAAGGTGCCCACACAACTTGAGTGAACAGTTCAATTGTCAAGTGGTACTTGAACACATGATAACACCTGCTTATTATTAAATTAAGTATATGTTGAGAATTTCTTTCAGCTGTTTTGCCGTTTAGCTACATTTTTTTGTAGAATTTACCTAAATTTTTTTTTTTTTTGGAAATACTGTAAGTTTTTCAGACATGTATGTAGGGATGTATGGTCTGTACATGGTCCTTACAGCAAAACTGGACCACAAAATTTCAGTTCTTAATTAAGTCTGAGGTTTTTTTAAAATTCTTGATTCTGTAGTAATCTGTTATCCTACACATTGCCCTCATTATTCAGAGCTGGTAAATGTGTTTAAACAAGATAATTGTTGGTCATATTTGAGTAGGTTGTAAAAACAAAGGAGGATACCTGCAGCGAAACAATACTTGATAAGCTGAATTTTAAAAGTGGAGTTCTAAGCATGCTGCCATGCTGAGATGGACTGACGTAACTGAGCTAGTTACTCTTGCATTGAAGAGGACTTTATATTGTCAACTTAAGGTTTTTATTACACTAGATGTTCTTTTTATGGCATTTAATTGAAGTACTTCTAAAACTGTGCATGCAGCACAGTGCTCAATTAATGAAATGGGTCTGTCTCCTACATTCTATGAACATTTTGCCAGAACAAAAAGCAGATTCAGTATTATTGGACTAATCTGAATATAAATGTTGTCTCTTTCAGTTCCATGTGCATTTAAACACGCCTCTAAACACTCAAGTTCTTAAGTAGGTTAGTTTAGCTAACTAACCTACTGGTTGGCTTTGTGAGACTCAGTGGAATTATTTTCATGTATTTTACTAAGTGAGTTTTTTGCAAGCTTCACTTACTGCAACTCATTTTAGGCTGCCCTGAATTTGAAAAGGAAAAAAATAAATTTATGTCTTTAGTTACTGTAGTCTTTTTAGTATTATTTGCTGCTCTGTGGCAATTCTTCCATCATTACCCATCTATTATACCTTTAAGTTACATACCTTGACAGATTATTTCTCAGACCAGACATCTCTGAATCAGGTGACACTTCCTACACCTGTTTTGTCAAAAAAAACCCCAAAAAAAACTAGAACCAAATCTACTCTATGCTGGTGCTTGTAGGTAAAACAGCTTTGTCTTGCAGAGAATTGGGAAGCAGAGTCCTAAATTCTTACACATTTTTTTAATTGAAATGAAGCTAAAAAATTCTAGAGGCTGAATCTGTGGGCTAAATGTCTTGCATTTTCAATTTAAATACAGTGAGCTGGATTATGTGTAGCCACTCAGGACAAAAGGCATTTGGTGTTTGACTTGGGTTTGTCTGGGAGACACCTGGTACAATGGTGTTGGATTGGTGGGACAGCCCAGCTGAGGGGCAGCATTTCCACTCTACTGCTTTAATTGGTATTTATGGTTTACAGCTCTACTCTCTGGCCAACAAACTTTAGCAGACATAGCCATAGTCTGAGAAAGTAATTTTCTTAAAATGGAAAGCAGTACATTTAAGTGAATGTACCTAAACTATGTGCTTATATTATCAGCCAGTGGATTTATCTTCTGTGTCTTTACTTGTTTAACTAAGAAAGCTTCTTTCCTAACTGCTTTCATAGCTTGAATTAATGTAGTAACTTTGCTGTGCGTTTATTCTAGTACATCTTTACTTGTTTTCTGATTTTTGATATCTTGCTGTTGTTAGAAAATGGCATTTTATAGAAATGCAACTTTATGTAAACACAAATGGGAAGGTTATTTTCGCTAAACAGGAAACCAGGTAGGCAGCTGTACTGAACTTCCCAAAGTTTTACTGAAAGGGGAAAGAAAAAGTCAACCTTGGGTAAAGGCTGTTCTCCCTTTAAAATCTGTACACTGTCCTTTCCAGGACAGAGAGATCTTTTCTTAGAGAGTAAAGTTAGCCAACATGTAGCTTCTTGTAATCCTACTTGGATGGTTTCTGTTACCTGAGCTAGCTTGTCTTTGCAGCTGTCCACATCAAGAGTAAGCGGTGGCAAATGCTGTGGAATGAAGGCTGCATCCTCATTGTAGTGTTCTAGAATACCAAGTTTAGCAAGTCTGACTTCTGAAGGTCAGGAAAGACATCTGAATAACTACAAGTGTCATCCTAGAGTGCTAATGGAAAACAAATATAAGTTGGAAGCATTCTAGCTGGGATGGCTGAATGTTGTAGAGATTGGGATTTACATAAATACTTACTAGGGGATGATTCTGTGTGCCTCTAGGTGGATCAAAGCAAGAGTGATAAAACTGGAGACCCTATCATGTGCTGCTTCAAAGATAAATTTTCTTTAGTGTAAGTAGCAGGACCGTGGGAATTATCAGCTAAGTGATAAAGTATGTTGCGTGGGTTTAATAGTAAGTTAAAACAATCTAAAAAAAAATCTTTAAATGTGGTGGTTCTGTAGAACTGTGGGTAGTATAAATCCAGTATTAGGCTGTGAAGCTGCCTTCTATTTACGATAGTTCAGAGTGGGAATGAGTCTGACAGTCTTGTGGGAACTGAGTAGATTGTGGGATGCCTTATGGAAGTGTAGAAAGAAGAGCTTGAGTTATTATCCCTGTCCATTTATAGACCACCCCCTTTCCATTTTTCCAAGAAGAGCCTTCAAGTTTTTAGGTAGGAAAAGTAAGGATAAAAGAATTGCACCTAAAGCAGAACAGTATTTTCTAGATGCTGACTTGTGAAGAGGCTGATAGTGCCACGACTGCAAGGATTTTTCTGGTTCCTACTGGGAAGAAAAGATTGTGAACCTAAAAATGGACTCTCCTTGTACTGAAGTCATATTACATACTGCTTGCCAACTCATTCCTTTCAGTTTCCTTTTCCCAGCCACTTCTTTCAGCTGTGTAGTAACTCCTCCATCTCCTTTTTTCCCCTTTCTCTTTTCTCCACAATCTCCTGTGGTCACTTAATGATTCTGTGAGCCCATCATCAGTTACAGCAGTTTGACTGAGGAAAGGCAGAAAAGGGAAAGAACTAAATACCCTTTTTGTATGCCAGATAACAGCTTTTTCTGCCAGTTTCGTGAAAGTCTGCAGAAGTGGTACCAGTGACCCAATATATATTGGACGTTGCATTGTGGTAAAATCACTGATCTTAGAAGGTAACTCCTAAAAAAGAAACTAAATAATAGATTAGGCATTAACTCTTGCATGTAAACCTTTATATAGCCTTTACCAAATAGCATATAAACATGGCTTGTTTTTTCTTTCAAGTACATGCTCTAATTAGACCATAGGATCAACATAACTTGAGCCCATGGGAAACTGCTGGGTCTTAGCTGTGTGGTACTCTCAACTATAATTTTTCTTTAATTATGACTGAATTGCTGTGTTACTTGCAAATTTGATGTAGTCTCCCTGATGTAAGCTAAGGAGAAATAAAAATCTACCTCTTGGTAGTCTTTTAGGTACTGCCATTATTATATAAGATGTAGTTTATTATCAAAGCAGATTATGCCATTTTATTTGTGTGTATAGAAGTAAAAGTTTTACCAGAATTCTGTCTACAACCCAGTGCGCAGCCATCTAGTAACTAAGTAGTGTTCTCTTACCATGTCAGTTTTGCAGATCTGTGGAAGCCAGAAGTAGTAACAAATAAGCAAGGTCAAAACTTGTTCTTAATTGATTTAATTCTATTCAAGAGATGGCTACTGCTGGGAAGTGTCTTCTGGGAGGTGGAAAGTGTGTAAATAAGAGGTATTCTTTTTCTGAAATCAGTTAATCTGCCTGGTGTGTAGCTAGGCTAAGGAATAGCTTAGTTTGCACTGAGAACTTGGTGCATGCTGTAGAAATTGTAATTGACAAAAGGCTTATTTGAAGCTTCTTTTTTCTTCCACTGTGACTAGTTTAGAAACCATATTTGGTATTGATAGAGACAGATTTGTTTAACTTCCCTGGAGTCTCCTGTCCTCAGAAGAATCATGAAGTTACTGGATTTAAGCCAGGGTAAATTTATGTTTGAAGTTTGGTGATATGCTAAAGTTGTTAATTATTGGAAGTAGAGATTAATAGCTGCTTGTTTACTCCTCCACCCTCCCCAGCCCCTTTGCTCCCCACAGTCCCAAGTTGTCTCTTCCCTCCTTTGGTGGGGGAGAAATAAAGGAATGTTTGTCAATTTTTCATTTTTAAGAAGGTGAACTGCCCAGACAGATAATCCTGTTCTCATCAAGCATGTTGAATGACTAAGAAAAGACCTGTTTAAAAATAGCTGCAAGATGATCAGGTTATCTAATAGTTTAACTAAGTTTAAAAATCAAATAGAGAATTGTTAGTGTGAAGCACAGCTGAGTTTTTTGTATTTGAAATAGTTCTCTAATCTTCCAAATAGAGCTAATTTTATTAAAATATTGATCAGCAACATGGTTTAGAATCTGTAGTGTTTATTATGTAGCAATGTGGAAAGCAAGGAGAGGGTGAAAATTAAAGGAGAATAATTAGACGCTTCCTAAATTTTAAACTGGTGAAACTTTTAATTTGCTACATATAACTTCTAGCAGTCCACTTTGAAGTGACATACCGGTAATATTGATGGTAGGGTATCCCCACAGAAGGAACAACCATTCCCAGCTTCATTCAACACCACTGAGCCCCTCTTTTCCTCCAAAAAGTGACTCCTGAGGTGCTGGATGTGGAGGCAAAACTCAAGGCTAGCCCTAAAGTGTGGTTAGATGGCCACCAAGGGTAGCCCGTGACTGCACCACAATAGTCCTGCAGGTTTGTAAGGGTGAGAGCAGCAGCTGAGGATACCCGGGGTGGCTCCACAAACCAGTCCTAGGGCTCAGCCATCTGTGGTCTTGGGGTTACACTAAGCTAGGCTTGGTAAGTTACCACCTTTCAGGCTGAGATCAGGGTGGTTCCCCCTCTCCGCTGGTATAGATGGGAGTTAATACATCGGAGGTCCTGCATTCTCTTGCACTGTGTACTTCAAAGCCATACAAAATTGTTGATGCAGTTGTGTGTTAAGTTCTCCTCAATTTTATTTGAAACATGAATACATACGTGAATACAACCAGAAAAATGCAATTTTAAAGAAATGGTGTATACACTTCTGAAAGAAAAGTGCTATATAGAGTGAGGTTTTTTTCCCAAAAAAACTTTCTTTTATGAGGAAAGGTAAGAAGTCTTCCATCAAATACTAGAGGAGGGAGGAGAGATTCTAATGGGTCCAGGATCTCTTGCCATTTAACTTCAGTTCAAATGCACTCCGTCTGATCCATCCTTTAGTGGGACAACTTAATCACAGGGAAAGCTCAAACTAAAATGGAGCTCAAATCTGTGTAATACCCAGAGCAATGTTATTACATCCAAAGTGAGTATAACTTGTTCAAGTACTTAAAGGAAGTTTGTCATATTCTCATAAGTGTTGGTCTTTAGTTTCTTTCTACCTGATCATTTTTAACTTCTGCCCAGGAGAGCCACATAAAAGAGCTTCAAGTCTCCACCCTGCTCACCACCCCCCTCAGCCTTGAAAAATTTCCTGGGCAGTCTTGTAGCATTCAGTCCTACCCATGTGTCTCTGGGTTGCTTGTTCATGTTATTTCTTCTTCCTCATGAACCTCTGAGCTACCAAAAGACTGTTGTGGCAGAAGAAGTAGAAAGACAAACTTGAAGAATAATAATTCTTATTTCTTGTCTCTCAGTTATGCCAGTATCCGGACTGATACTTTGTGACAGGAGGATCTTCATTATAAAATCCATCTATACTGGAGCTGTGGTAGCAGCACTGCTGGGCTTGGCACAAAGCCTGAGTCGCAGGGAATTGCTGAAGTTTAATCTTCCCCACATACCAGGCACCTCTTAGAGTTTCATAACCTCACAGTAGATGCCTGTGACACATTGCCAGAGGAGAGTGCTTGCTTTGAAACTTTATTAACACTGTGGCAGTAATAATAAATATGGTTTGATTGTGAAATGCTGTTTGCATTACAGAATAGTCAACATGAGTCACTACAGCCCTTCCCAGGTTTTAAGTGTAGGCATGCCTTTTTTTTGATCTTGAAGTTTGCATCTTAACGTTTCAAAATACTTGTAACTATGGTGTCATATTCAACGTGCAGGTGGAGGCTGAAGATACACTTTGTGTATGCTTCAGCTCCTCAGTAAAAAGTAACTAGATGTAATCACCTCTCACTATGGCTCTTAATTGCCTTGATTATTTTGTTGGTAGTTGGATACTAACTTTCACTGTGAAGGTCAGCTCTGCTGGCCACGTTTTTTAGAGGAGGACTAATCCAGATGCACTTGATTTACTAGAGTTACTTTGTGTGTAACAAATCGATGACATAACTGTAATATTCCTTCAATTTCATCATTATGTGGAGAAGGAAAATATAGGAAGAAAATCAAGACTAAAATTGGAATGGCAGAAGTTTCAACAACTTCAGGATCTGTATTTGCACAAATGTTTATAAAAGATTTAAGACAATACCAAATGAAATTCTGAAGCAAGCTAATGGTTGTTGCAGGTATGAATTCAGATAATGTCAGGTATTTTTAAAACACTTCTATTATGTTGCTTGCTTGAATGAAACTCCTATTGTCAGACAAAGAAGCTGTTTCATAGGATTTGCATTAAAGTACAAAGTGTTGCAACTGAAGCCAATCAATTAATGAGCTGTTTGCATAGTTGTTTCATGGAACTCTACCAGTTTGAGTACTTTTATTAAAGTTATAATTTTATTTAAATAACTCCACTGAAGTTATTTAAATCTTAAGTGTCATCAGTGAAAGTAAAATAAGTGACAGCTGTTTTTATCTGTTCTGCTTCACAGTGCTGTGAAGTAAAATAGTTGCATTTTTCCTAAGATACTCCAGTGTCTTCTGAAGGATTTGGAACAAGTGTATAGTCCAAGTCAGCACTTTAGAATTACGTGTTGAAGTCGAATGTGTTTTCTGGCTTAAATCTTGTAAATGTAGCTACTTATATCAAAAGCATCTAAAGAATCTTGCTTTAAAAATCCTTCTAGGCTCTGGTGTAATTCTTGTACAGTAAAAACATTCTCTACAGTTAAATTTTACAAGGCCTGCAAATTGTTTGCACAAAAATGTCATTTCAAAGTACTTTATTTAATGGTCTTGTAGCTGAAGTCAAAGCCAATTTACTATCTTGTTTTATTCATTTCAGACAATTCAACCTTCGAATGAAGAGAGATACATCTCTTTTTAGTGATGACTTTAAAGTAGAAATATCAAACCAAGTAATTGATTATGATACCTCCCATATTTACACTGGACACATTTATGGTAAGTATGGCATTTTAAAATGAATGAAAGGGAAGCAATTTTAAACAGGAATTTTCTAATAGTACATGGATAAAATTAGTATCTGTATGATTAGATTATTGTTTAACTTTAATATTGCATTTAACACACCTAAACTCCCATCTGCTTTTATATGAGTCAGACCTAAATTAGTATTTATTGAATCATTTTCATACCCATAGAACTTGCATTTCAGATCTGTTAATAAACATGTGCTTCATAGAAGTCTGATGCATTTAAAAAAAGTTTTATACATTAAAGAAAAAAAAAATCACTAATACACTTTGTCCATTAACAGGTGAGCAGGGAAGTTTTACTCATGGGTCTGTTATTGATGGAAAATTTGAAGGATTCATCCAAACTCACAGTGGGACCTTTTATATTGAGCCAGCAGAGAGATACATCAAGGACAGAAACCTACCATTCCACTCTGTCATTTATCATGAAGATGATATCAGTGAGTACTTCCATTTTGTGCTACAGATGAAATATTTTTTTATTAAATGTCAACAAAACCTGTATGCCATTTGTAAGCATCAAATGAGACTTTGACTTGTGTATAACACTGTGAATTGTGCTGTCCTCAAGTGATTCATGTGCAGTGATGGTGTGAGAGAGATTTATGGCAAATCTAAGTCAGCCTTTGTTCTGTCCTTTTAAGAAATCCTTAGCACTCAGGTTTAAGTGTGCAAGCAGCACATTTCCTACCCAGTGGACACACGTTTCTTTGAAAAATTAATTCTTAAAATGATCGCTGTGAAAAAGAAAAGATAATAAATGTTCAAGTCACTAAATGATTACCTATATCTCATGAGGGTGACATTTGTATGAAATAAAAGCTTCCCCTGCATGTGTCTCTCACATGTGCCTTCAGAGAGCTCTTAAGAAGAGGTGGTGGCACCCAGTATGTCCCATTTTACCCAATAGATGATGGAAGTGTACAGAGAATAGTCCTTAAATTTGACAAGTATAGCCCCACAAATCTCTCTTCAGTTGCAAATGCTCAGACGGATGAAAAGTACCATGAAATACTTCTGTGTCTTCAGAACTGATGCAGCAGAGTTCTCCTGTACTTTAGCTGCCTGTTGATCAGTCTTCAGATGTAATATAAATCAGTTTAGTTTGATGCTTAAGTTATATTGAACCTCAAAAGTAGTGCAATGAAGTTGTGATTCCAAGTTCAAATCCTTCAAGGATCAAGGAGGTATCAAAGGTAGATGTCAGCAGTGTCAGTTTAAAACTAACTTTTGGTTATTGAAGCTAACAAAGTATCTTTCTAGCTAACTTCAGGATGTCAGTCTTGCTTAAAAATCAGTTTTAACCATCACTTCATTTAAAAGCATGTTCCATCAGGCCACTTTGCAAACTCTAGAAGACTTGAGTTTGAAATCTTATTTGGAATTGGATGAGGAGGCCTGGATTAGATCTCTAGGAATTACTTGAACCACTCTGATAATGGTATATGTATAAGTTATTTTCAAAGTATGTCATAATGACACTGCATTGTGAAAAGAAGTGTCAAAGAAGAGGAAGTTAGATGAGGAAAATTTCTGATTGTGATTTGGTTTTGTATATTATCATTTTCTCAGTGCTGTTAGCCAGTGAAAAAAGCAAGAGTATTGCATATTGCTCTCCTTGATTACTTCTCTTGTGTGAATGCAAGTGAAGAGAAGTGATCTTTCTTCACTAAAAACTCAGCAAATTTGGGTCGGTTTTTGTATTTTACTTTCAGTGGCAGTATACGTGCTGTCTCTGAGCATATTAAAATTGCTCTGAGCTAGCAAATATGTTTGTCCTTCCTGTTACCTCATTCTGTAAACATGAATACTAATCTAAAAGCAAATAGAATTTCCGTAATTTTAAAGAGCTTGTGAACAAAAGCATTTACTGAGTTTGTGGACAGTATTTGTTTTCTGATTAAGTATATTTTCGTGGTGCTTGCAAGACCCATAATTGAGAATAATTTTGTGGGGTAGCATTCCATGGTTTTGATTCTCAAAGAGAAGCTGCAGCATGAGCTTCATTTTCATCTCTTCAGAGCATTGCTGGTCAGTTCAGCAGGGGGGAGGTCAGTTCAAAGGGGGGAGAAGGGAGAGGGCAGTTTTCCCTGTTAGCTGCAGTTGGACTATTACTGGCTTTGCTGCTGTAGCAGCAGAGTAATAGGGGGAAAGTAACAAAAAAGTTACAGAATTCTGGTGTAGAGCTGTAAGATACATCTTACATAACATTTCTGTGAATAATTCACACATACTTCTGAGTTTTGTGTTGCATCCTGTAGGTCTCACAGAATAGTTTAGTTCACTACTTGATAGTGGGAATGTTAGACTTCGACTTCTGTAGGACTTTGTGTAAAAAGTCAGCTTCACAAAGGGTTTTATTAAGTAACGCTATTGTTTAAAAGAGGGGTAGGAGGAAAGTAAGAGACATAAGGCAGTGATGTGCCCAGTTTTCAAAGGCTGAGGCAGTCAAGAAGATTGTCTCATGTCCCAGTTCCTTATGCTGTAAATAGTGAGTGACTAAAAATACTCTTCACTGTTATCGAATACTAACAGGAATAGAACTGTGCCTTAAAGAAGCAAATAAATTGATTTTATGGAAGTTACTGTTGCTGTTTTGTAGAGTGTTCTCTGTTGGAAGAGTACATGGATCTCTTTGGGAACTGGAAAAAGTAATGTTGAAATTGGTTCTTACTAATGTAAGTAATTAAATTGAGTGGGAGCAGGGTATGTGAGGGTGTTTTTAATTATTCAGGTATTGGTATGTTGGCTTACATAGTTTTTCCTGTTGAATCTGTGCATCAAAAACCATCAGTTATTAACAAAATCAGATTATCAGAGGGGGTGGTTTAAATCTGTTCCAGTGAGCCACATGAAAGCAGCAGTAGTGTGGCTTCCAAATCACCCAGTGAATGAGCACTGCTACTTGCTCAGCAGGGTTGAAAATAGCCCATCCTGGAGCAAAGTCTAAGCAGCACTATTTAAAAACACATCACTCCTGTTGGCTGCTGCCAGTGCAGTCTGATGTGCCTGTGGTCTGATTGTATAGTGTCACTTCAGTCATTAGGATCATAGATGCCTCTAGGATTTCTCTTATCTGAAATATCTGGAGTATACAACTGCTTCTGCCTCTTTCTGAGGTGTGCTTTTGAAGCTAAATTATTTTTGTCTTTCATGAGACCTATTTTTGCATTGAACTGCAGTTCCTAAAAACCCCCAACAACTCAGAAGAGCTGAGCTTTGGAGTAGACTTGTTAATTTGTTGTTACTGCTCTAATGTAAAGCTAGCTCTCATGAAATAGAATCAAATCACTACTATCTTATGTAGGACAGAAGCAACACCAATTATCATCGCTTTTCTAGCTCGGGAGAGACTGAGGTAAAAAGTCATCTTTGCTTTAATTTGGGTATTTTTTTGGTCACCCATGTTTCAGCCTTTTGAAACAATATGCGTTTTAGTGCTTTTCAGAAACCACAATGCAACATTTGATTAGCATCTCAATGAGTTCTTTTTCAGTAGTTAAACAAAAGTTGTTTTGTAAATGGGGATTTTATTGTCAACTTTATAAGGCAGCTTTTGTCTGCTACAGTGGGTCTGGTGACCAGTGGAAGGCAGTCTTCTGTTCATGACTTGAAACACAAGTTGAATGATTTTAGTTTCTAAACCAGTCTTGATCAAAGTGTTTTATAGTTTAGGGTTAGAAAGATGCAAATTGCTGTTTACATTAAGACATTTAGGAAACATTTCTTTAAGGATGAGGCTATGTTTACTTTATTTAAATCATATTTGCTTCAAGTGTATCCCTGAGCACACTGTAAAGTACAAAATCAGTGTTTCTTCAGATCAACAGTATACAGAAAAATTCTGTTCAGACCTTCCAGGAAATTAACATGGTCACTTAATTGTCTTTGTGATCTTGGAAGGGCCATGCAACTAAGAACAGAAAGTGAAGTAGTTTGTGATTTTGCAAAGCCCTATCTGCTGAATAGGCTGACCATTGCAAACTGTGGTATTAATGAGAACCTCATTGCTTTTTCATCACATTGTGATGACAGTTTTTATGGGAGCACAGCATCACAGAGTGCTGCAAATTAAATCTGCAAAAATGAATTTTCTTTTGTATCTGCTTACATTTGAGTTTTATTCTGACATTATTCCTTTTGCTAGTATTGGGCAAATCTCTATGGCTGTTAAAGAATTGAATTTTCATGCTTTGTAATGGAAGTTTGATGTCATCCTTGCCCAAGATGCCTAAATCCAGTAATAATTCAGTAGTTAACCTAAGTGCTTAACAAATCATACTATTAACTGATAATTAGAAGAAGAGAAACCAAATGTTCAGGAATGTCTTTGTGGAAGGTGGTAGTACATCTTAAAAGGAAAAAAAATCTTAACTTTGAGCATCTGAAGTTGTATATATCATTGAAAGTCATCTGCCATCTAGTTAGAATAAAACATTGTCATCAGAAGGTATGAAATAACAAGATTTTGTTATCTTATTCTACTCTTTATCATTTTGTAACATTCTGCCAGGATGTACAAAACCTGGAAATGGACAGTACTGGAAAAGAAAAGTTGGGGTTTTTTTTGCCAAATGATTTTTTTCTAGTTAGAGGATTGAGCCTGCTATTAACCTCTTCTACTGTAGCTCTGTTGGAAAATACTCTCCTGTTTTCTTCTCAACTCTGCCTTCACTGTTAGCAATCATTTCATTGAGAAAGCAAGTTTTTTCCTTTTCACTTCTCAGGGGTGTGAGAGGGATAGGCTAAGAAGCTCTTGATCCCAAGGAGCTAGCAGAAGGCTGCTCAGAAAGCTGGCATGTCTCAGAGCATTGAAAAGCTTCACAAGGGCATGGGTCAAATTTGTCTTGTGGGTCTAAACTGGCCAAGTCATCTGGCACCACGTAGTTCTTGCTTCAGGTATTTTAAAGTGGAATTGCTGCAGGGGATGCTGGGAATAGGGATTCTCAAAAGATGACGAGTGAATGGTCTGTGGCCTGTTCAGCATTTGGCAAGTGAAAACTTCGTATGCACCTTTCCCTGTGAGTTAGAAATGGTTCCAAAGGGTTCCAGTGGTTCCAATCCTGTATTACCTGTCTCGTGTGATTACCAGGATACTCTCAAACCAATTCTCTGGGGAATTTGTCTTTTCCAGCACACGCAAAACCTTGGCAAATTGCTGTCGCAGACTCGTTTGGGTTCATTTTTTTGTAATTGTAATTGTCATTGCTTTAAAGTGATTCTTACTAGATTATTACTTTTGAAGTGAGAAATATTTGAATTGCTGGCAGTTAGTATAAAAAAACGTGCTAAGGGATTTCCTAACATCTTTGGGAAACAAGATAGAGAGAAAAGGCAGATTATTTTGTGTAATACACTGAGCGCATTTATTTCCAGTATTTGTGTCAGCTGTCATAATGCTTCAGAGTGGGGCTCTGCAGGAGCTGCTTTCAGGGTCCAGTGGTTTACTGCAGGGGCAGTGTGGGGGAAAGGTAGGACGAGCCATTGCTCCTGGCCCTGGGCAACCTGCTCTTGTTGCAGAGATGAACAGTCGATGGTGTGAAGTCAGGTTGTAGATAACGAAAATTTGCATTAGACTACTAAATACAGTAGAATTTTTTATACTCTAGTGGGAGGAAAAAAGGATGGTGGAGATGGAGAAGGGAAGGATCATATCCACAGTCCTTTGCTTGTAATTCCAATCTAGTGATACTAAACAGGATTCCAAAAAGCGAAGGTGACTTCAACAGAGTGGTGCTTTTTGTGTAGCCTGACTGTTGTAGCCAAGTCAGGGTTCCACAGCCATGCTGGAGCAAATTGGGTGAGGTGACTTGCAGTAAGAGTATATTTTTCTCTTTTTCTCTCCATTCTTCTGGCACTGTGCTAGGGCTAATTGTGCTGGGAGGAATGTGATGAGACAGCAGTTCCAAAATGGTATTTGTATGGTGGTGGAAATTGAAATGAGGGAAACCAATATGTAGAAAGTACTGAAATAAACTTACAAGGTAAGCCGTATATTGAAATAATTTAGCAGTATAATGCAGCCTGACTGTAAGAAATAGCCATAAGAGTCAAAGATAATTAAAGGCAGCTGTCAGATGAAACCATAGCAGAGCCCATGCTCCAAGGGAACACCTCTTGCTGTGCTCTAGCTGCTGCCAA
The DNA here is from genome assembly GCA_013396955.1 of Regulus satrapa. Classification (NCBI taxonomy): domain Eukaryota; kingdom Metazoa; phylum Chordata; class Aves; order Passeriformes; family Regulidae; genus Regulus; species Regulus satrapa. The sequence continues at coordinate 304,637 of VWZN01017234.1, forward strand.
GCCTTGACTCCACAGCTCAGACTAGAGCTAGTCCAGGGTAAAATCACCTGAAATGCGTATAACGTGGGCATCGGGCCCTCGGTGCGTAGGCTTTACAATTCTACTCTTGCATGTCTGTCTGTTCTATTTATTCTGTGAATTTGGATCTCCACTCTTTAAAAAATAAACACCCCCGTACCAAACAAAAATAAAAAGAACAAATGAACCAACCAATGGCTCCCAAAACAAACTTTGGTAAACTTAGTACATTTCTGACAAAAGTGGCACTCTGTTGAGATGGTGGTTTGCCCTACAGAAACTGATTTAAGCATTCAAATCTGTGGTTACCTTAATCTGTATTCCATTGTTTCTTACTTGGGCACCAATTTATGATGGGGTTGAATCTGCAAAGAAATCAAAGGGAAAAATATTCAGTGTTTCTCATCTGCAGAGGAAGCTTCTGTAAACACAGGTTACAAATCTGCAATAGGTGCTGACAGTAAAAGCTAAGCTCGTGTGTCTGAAGCACATTCCCTTGTGCAATGAGGTCTGCACTGGCAACTATTGCAAGAGTTGGCCTTGTTCAACAGGTGATGGTGGGATTTTCTCTCTAGTTTGGATCCTCCAGCATGTTTGACTAACATGTAGTGGTTAACAAAACCAATGGTTCTATCCATTCTTGTGTATTGGTAGTTAAGTAGCATAATGTGAACACTTCCAAAAATCAGTGGAAGATTAATAAAATAATAAAATCCTCTAAGAATGGGGAGGTTTCTTAGTTTGTTTGTCAAGTAGCATAAAAGCCCTTTTTTTTACCCAAGCAGTCTTTAGTATACTTGATATCTGATAACTTTCCATTGTGATGTCGTTGTTGAAGCGAGTGGGTACCAATGTGTAAAATAAAAGCTCTTTTTCTTCCGTTAGGCACTGCTCATCATATTTTCTTGTGCTGCCTGAGAAAATAATGTAAAGAAACAGATGTCAGGTTTTTTTTCTGTTTGTAAAACTAAGGATGTGTTAGTAGAAATGTTCAATGAAAAAAGCTGCCTAAACCTTGAATTTTCCAATGCTTCCCTCAAACCACATGCACAGTATTGGACACCAACTGAATAAGTTGCAGTGATGCAGCCATATTTTGGACTTGTACTTGGAATTTGAAAACTCAACCTGGCCTTCCTCTTTTTAGAATATCCTCATAAATATGGACCACAAGGAGGTTGTGCAGATCATTCAGTATTTGAAAGAATGCAGAAGTACCAGATGACTGGTATAGAAGAGCCAACAACAGAGGTACAACAAAGGCTAATGGATTATGTTGATTAGTACTTAGTGTGATAACTTCCTATTTCCTGTATGTTGTCTCTTTTACTTTTGGTGAGCTATCATCCTTCCACATTGTGAGATACTTAAATTATTGCTGGAGGTTTACTTTTAACATCTTTTTTCTAAATTCTTTCTCATTGCTTCTGTAGGCCAGATGTGGTACTTATAGTCTTAATGAATCCTACACGATCTCAAATTTTCAACAGTTAGAATTTTAGATGAATGTGGAAATCAAGCTTGAAATTAGGTTATGCTTTATTGCAATTGGGAAGGATGAGTTTCAAGATCGCTTGATCTCCAAGCAATACATTGGTTCTAAAGAGTAATAACTTCTAGATTTTCAAGTTATGTTACCACAACACACTTGGGATATCTGAGTGCTTTCAGTAGGAAATTAAGTGATATTGGTGGGAGGGTCTTCCTAACAACCCTGTAAGCTTGCAGGGGTTGCAGCATGTTAAAGACTGGCTGCTGTGAGAGGTAAGTGTCCTGTGGAAAGAACCTCTGTACCTGACTGGAGTCCCACACTGGGTGTGCATTCAGGTTTGCACCACACATCGTGAAATACTTTTTTTTCCAACAGCAGGTTATTGAGTTTCTTTTAGACTTAGCTTGCTAAGTTCTGAGCTGCTTCAAATTTTGGCATAATTTTGTACTGTCAGCTAAATATATACCCAGAAAACTATTCAATATGGCTTGTTAAATAGCATCAGCAACTTGTTTTATGTTGTTACTCCAGTAATTGTCAAGATTAATGTGCTTTTCAGCATTGGTAACAATAACATGTTTTCCCAAAAATTTGCTTGTAAAACTTGGAGGGAGGGGGCCATCAACAGTGAGTGCTGTAAAGCCAATGTGCTGCCAGCTACCACTTTGACTAACCAGTGTTCCTTTAACTTGTTCAACTTCATTTGTTCCATGCTAAAGTGCTTAAACATTTCTGTTTCCTGAGGTAGCTAAGGTAATTACAATTTAAAATAACTGGTGTTGGGGAAGGTGCATTTAAGTCCTACCAGTGCTGATTTTGTTCCTAACCTACCAACTGTTTATCTTAGAAAAGGATTATAAAAAAGAAAAATTCCAAAGATCACATGAATGGAAAAAAAAAATAGATGTAGCGTTGACTGCCTTTAGTAATATAAAATGAAGTGCATAGAGAGCTTTTGCTAAGATTACATTCAAAGTATTTGAAAACTGAGCATAATGTACTTAATTCAAGTTTCATCAAACTTTGCATATTAAAGAAAGACTGAAAATCTGTTTCTATTAGTGAAGTATGTTTAGAACAATTGTTATTTTTAGGTAATCTAGTGCAACATGTGGAACTACAAAATTAATGTATTTCTCTCTTGTGCATATGCAGAAGCCTGTTGAAGAGCCTAAGAAGGATGATCCACAGCTGCTGAGAAAAAAGCGTGCCACTCAGGCTGAAAAAAACACGTGTCAGCTGTATATCCAGACTGATCATTTATTCTACAAGCACTATGGAACCAGAGAAGCTGTGATTGCACAGGTATTTCCAACCCCTTTGTTTTAAATTTCCTGCTTTTACTTTGGGTAGTCCTGATAAATTTCCTGTAACTTACCTGCATGTATTTTTGCTTATTTACTTTATAATGTCTTGTTTCATTTGTTAAAGTGGTCTTGACATAATAGAAACAGCATTCTTTTATTCTGCTAAAAATATGTGTTTCTGTGACAAAAGTCCTGGGCACTTGTGCCTCCTTTTATGGCAGCTGAAGTGTCTTTAGCACCTCTGAGTGGGACTTGCACTCTGACTGTTCTCAATTCTTACTCAGAAAAATAATATTTCCTGAAGAGTTCTGTACTGTTTGACAGCCTGCCAAGCCTCTGTTTTAACATTTGCATAGGCTTCCCTTTGAAATTCTGGCTCAAAACACTGTGAGCTAATGATGCTGAGATCTATTCTGTAGTGTCTGATATTGTGGATGGTTAAAAAAGCAGTGGCAGCTAAAGGTAGATGCTTTTCATTTGTCAATATAGTATTAACTGGGAAAAGGGTCAATAGGATTTAGTGGTTTTGCTGATAATTTGCTGAAAGTATAGCCAGCATACATATAGTTAACATACTTCTCCTGAAGTCTGAAGTTTCACTGCCACTTGCAGATCTGAATTTTACTATTTATCACACTGTACACAGGCAATTAGTGTAGCATTTTTCAAAGCTCATAAGTCACCTTCAAAATCAGCTTTTTAGTGAGTTAGCATTTCTGCCTGCTAGAAAAGGTAAATGATTAGTTTTTTCACGTATGTCTTCTGCCAGAAATGAAAGTCATAATTCTTAACAAGTAAATTTTTTTTCTCTAAGAAATAAATAGAATGCTTTGAATATGATTTTCACTACAGTGGCATCTTACCAAAGCAGTGAGTAAATGATTATCATAAACAGCTATCTGAAAGTTGACAGAATTATGCATTAATAACAATCAAATGGTAAATCCTGCCTGGTGGTGGTGATGTACATGATGGTGCTGGTAGTGATTTGTTTCCATTGCGTGCCATCATTTAATTCAAGCAGCCTGTTAGGAGTTCCTACAGCACAATACCATATACTGTAGGAATGTAGACCTTGCAGCTATTGCTCTTAAAGATAAGCTATAGTGTAGTGGATGGAGCTCTGAACTGTAGATACTTTTGTTTTCCACAGATTTCCAGCCACGTTAAAGCAATTGACACCATTTACCAGTCAACAGATTTTTCAGGGATCCGTAACATCAGCTTCATGGTGAAACGAATCAGAGTAAGTTGGGTGGGAAATGCTGTCACCTTCACTGATGCTGCTTGGAGGCTGTATTCTTCAAACGTCACTTGTACCCATTTATTGGTTTCTAACAGTTCTTTAGCACAAGTGTCTGTGCTGTAAATGATGCCCTAAACCGCTTATTTGGTTTGGTTTTAGTGATTATTGTCAAAAGCCCACCACTTGTTATTAAGATGTGGTCAATTTTTCCATAGGAATCCACTTACTTTGTTCCAGCACTTCTATTGTTGTGTGGTGAACGGTGTTGTGTTGTTGTGTGGTGACTATTGCTATTCTCCAATAAAATCTCCAATACTAAAATAGAGATTGGCTATCCAGGTTGTGACTGTAAAAGTGATAATTTAGGAGGATAAATAAAATTTTTGGGTAGTGATGGAAAAGAAATAGAAGGAAATAGTGGGGATTTACTAAACAAATGCAGTTCTTCATTTCTTGTAGTGCTTTGTTTTCCAAATATTGGGGTGGTAATTTAGAGTCAAGGATTTAAAATTGTAAACAATTACAATTAAATTGTAAACAAACTACGTCACATAGCAAGTTACTGACAGCAGTGACCCTCTTAGCTGGCATGTGCAAGTGGAAATGAATCCTGTCTCACAGTTTGTTTCAATTTACTTTTAGATTAACACAACCGTAGATGAGAAGGACTCTTCCAATCCCTTTAGATTTCCTAACATTGGTGTGGAAAAGTTTCTGGAACTGAACTCGGAACAGAATCATGATGATTATTGCTTGGCCTATGTGTTTACAGACCGTGATTTTGATGATGGAGTCCTTGGTTTGGCTTGGGTAGGAGCCCCTTCAGGTAATTCTGTATAAGCCTTCCGTGCTTTGAGATGAAGTACTGTAGGTAGGCACTAGAAGTAAGGTAGAAACCAGCTTTTAAACTGACAACAAATACCCAAAAATCTTTTAACTTTTCACAGTTTTTGTTTGGTATGGTTTAATTTTATTTTTAGTATACTGTGCCATTTCAATTAATCTTTCTATATTTCTGATGAGCAGGACATGAACAATAAAGAAAAACTTATTTCTGGCATTACTATCATATAAATGGTATTACTTGGGTTGCTTTTAAATTATGATAGGTGTGAGTGACCAGTAAAGTGACAAATTAAACAAGTATTTCTGCTCTATATAAATAGAGCTTACAATTATGACAACTACACTGCAAAACCTTAAGGTTTTCTAGGTAGTATTGAAAGAATTTTTTTGCTTTAAATCTGTGAGATCTTGTTCTGGGAGAACTACATGACTCTTCTTGAACTGTTTCTCATTAGCTTCAGTTTATTTGTGTGTTTTGGGTCTAAAGTATATCCTTTGATATTAAAAAAAAATCTCCGTCAGTGAGACTTTGCAAGAGACAGGATACCTTAATGAGAACATGATTGAAAGTTTTAACAGCATTGTGTAATGGTGGAAGAAACATGAAACTGTTCATAAGGGGTAAGAGATAACAGACCCATGACTGCAGTTGGTTTGTTAGAGGGACCCGAGTGCACTAACCTTAGTGACTGTGGAAGAACCATAGGAAAAATAATGCCCAGAAGGTGAATAGAAATGAGAAATTGAGTCTCTGATGACTGTTCTAGTGTATACACTGAGCAAGCACAGGATGAATTAGAATGTGCTTTGAGAACTGAATTTAGTTGGGAAAAACTGTGATCTTTGAGATTCTCATCCTTAACACACATCCTGACATAGATTTAATGAGATGTCACTAAATCAAAATCTTACTTGAGAAAAGAAAGCATCTTTAGAGTGGATTTTACACATTATTTACATTAGCAATAGAATAGCTGGAATTTAGAACATTAATAAGGCTTCAGTAGAAACTCAAGTTATGGAAAAATTTAGTGAAATTAAAATCAAAATTTTGGGAATTTTCCAAACAGATAGTGTGATGCACTTGACTGCCAACCTTCTAAACATGGGTCTCATTAACCAAGACACCAAAAGCATTTTCAACTTTAGTTTATACTTTTTTCTGACAATTTTATATCTATCTATCTATCTATCTGCTTATTCTGACAGTGATATTTTATATAAATACTTGCTGTGATAGAGGATTTCTGAATTTGACACGTATTTTTTTAGTCAGTGAAATCTAAGTAAGATGTAGGTTGAGACTACTCCTGTTGAACGTTGCACCCTGCTAGTCTTGTACCATAGGTATGATGAAATAAGGGCTTATCCAGTCAGTGAATGCCCAAAATAGCTCTCAAAAGGGATTCTAAACCAGCTAATTTCTGGTGTGAATGTATCCCATCAGTGTTGAGAACATTTGTGTGAATAAATCTTACCTACTTTCAAGGTTGTGTTGATATTAATTAATGAGAACTTTGTCTGTAAACCTGCCGAGGCAAATTGTTGCTCTGGATGTCAACAGACAAGTAACACAACACTTCTTTCCTAAATGTATGACTGTTGTACTTTCGTCTGAATGCAGGGAGTTCTGGTGGAATATGTGAAAAAAGCAAATTGTATTCAGATGGTAAGAAGAAGTCTCTGAACACTGGAATCATCACTGTGCAGAACTATGGCTCTCATGTGCCCCCCAAGGTTTCTCACATTACTTTTGCACATGAGGTTGGGCATAACTTTGGTTCCCCTGTAAGTATTACTGGTGATCTGTTAACTCACTCTCAGCCATTTCATAGGGTGTGATTTACAAATGGAGGTTTTACTTCTTATAAACAAGAAAAGCAGAATCCTGACTCCATGAGCATATGTGCATGTGTATACACATTGTGCACAAAGTGGATGACACCTGAGCCCTTTTATGAGTATTTGACAGTGCTGGTGCAGCAGTGCAATGTGTGAATTGCTTATATTAGTTCAATTCCTTACAAAGGTACTTTTTAATTGTTCCCTAAATACTTCCCTGTCTTTATGAAGAGTAGGGTCACATGCATCTTGTTAAATGTGACTCATGTTTACATTAGACGATTTTTATTTATAAGTTTATCTGAGAAAATAGTGGAGGGAATTAGGATACCAAGAAGAATGATTTTGAGCAGAACTGTTTCACAGGCATTTAGGGATGCAACTTGTTTGTGGCAAGCTTGAAAGCAGGAGGCTTTTTGTTTTGCCAGTGTGTAATGCCTTTCATTCCTCACGCTGGATACTGCAGATGTAGTCACTGGCTGACAGATTCCTGCTCGGGTTTGGAGTTCTCTTTGTACCTCCCTCCAAGCAAACAAGAAGAATGGATTGTGGTTTCCATTAACGCCTCCTGCTTTTATTCCACAGAATGTTGATTACCATTCTCTGTGATCATAAAGCCACCTCTCTTTTTAGGAGATGGCAGCTTTTCCAAGTCAGTGTTCATTCCAGGACATGCACTTGGGGGTAAATTACCAAGAATGCAAATAAGATTAAACTTAAAAAATTAGATACTTGCTGCTGCTGTCTTGGGGCAAACAAAAACAGCAACAGAACAAAGAGAACCCAAAATCAAACCTTGGGTTTACATATACTTTTTATATTGCAAAGAACCTGCGAGTGAAGGATGGTGGTTTATTTCTATTTTTTTAAATTCTGCGTTAAGGCTACTAAATCCAGGTTACTTTTGCACCTGCCGTGATTGAGGTGGTTGTAAAACATTTATTTTGCAGCATGATTCTGGAATGGAGTGCACTCCTGGAGAGTCCAAGAACTTGGGACAGAAAGAAAATGGCAATTATATCATGTATGCAAGAGCTACGTCTGGGGACAAACTTAACAACAATAAGTTCTCTATCTGTAGCATTCGAAATATCAGCCAAGTTCTTGAGAAAAAGAGAAATAATTGTTTTGTAGGTATGTATTTAATCCTCCTGAAAGCAGAATAGCTAAGATATTACTGTAGTGCTTAATTAATTTTTTTTTTTTTTTTTTTTTTTTAATTTTCTAAAAAATTCTGCAAGTAAAGAATTGAATCTGGGCCCTCCAATACTGTGTCAAGTTGACTTGTGCCCTAGTCTGAAGTCCAAGTTGACCAGGCTCTTTCAGTCATGATTAGCTGTATGCTTATTAAGGTTTATAAGTATTTGCATGTTCTTTGTACTGCTTCATACATAAATACATGGGCATTTTTCAGAGTCTGGGCAGCCCATCTGTGGTAATGGACTGGTTGAACAAGGAGAACAATGTGATTGTGGATACAGTGACCAGTGTAAGGATGACTGCTGTTATGATGCAAACCAACCAGAAGATAAAAAATGCAAGTTAAGACCAGGCAAAAACTGCAGGTATTGTGCATGTGTGTCACACTATGCTTTAATTTTGGGCATTTAGTGGAAACTTAGTGAGGATTTCAGAATCTCAATCTGTTTACCTGCATTCTTATGAAAGCACTGATTTTGTTTAAAACACTTTATACAAAGTACATAAGCATAATTATGCTATGGGGAAAAAAAATGTTTTCAAATCACATTTGATTAGCACAAATCAGAAATTTGTTGAGTGCTGAAGTAGGTTTCAGGGTGAACAGTTTGTTTGGAATGGTTTGTGCTTTTTCTTGGCATCCACACTCTGTTTCTTTCCAGCCCCAGCCAAGGCCCGTGTTGCACTGCCCAGTGTGATTTCAAATCCAGGACAGATAAGTGTCGGAATGACTCTGACTGTGCTAAGGAAGGAATGTGTAATGGTGTCAGTGCTCTCTGCCCAATATCTGAACCCAAAGAAAACTTCACAGTGTGCAACAGGAACACCCAAGTTTGCATAAAGGGGGTATGGTTTTTACAGTCTCACGTAACTGGTAATGTAGTTTATTGCTGGTCACTGCACTGTCAGTTTTTTATATGGTTTCTGTACTTACTGCCCAGGAGTGCAAGCTCAGTCTGTTTTTCTGTATAGATGTTTGATTTATTGGTGTCAGTCAAAATAACAGTGAAAGTACACCAAGGATTAAGAAGTAGTTAAACGAATCCTAAAATAGCTGTGCTGTCTGAGAAAGTTACATTTCAAGTTCTTAGTAAAAATCAGGATTATGAAAATGCCTTATTTTCTAATGCCACCCTTTTCACTTTTATTCAGTCCTGGTCAATAATTCTATTACTTTAGAAAAATGGATATACTGTCAGTAGAGATTGGATTTGGTTTATTGGCAATACACAGTTTCTCCAAACACGTACATATAGCATGGATTTGCAGGCACGTGGAGTTAGAATGAATCTGAACTGCCTTTTGTTTCCTGGGTTAAAGAGAACATGGCAGTTGCCATGAAATATTGATGAGAAGTCTGTTGTAAATTGATCTATGTTTACTTGGAAGCAACCACAAGCAAAAAACATAATCTTAAGGACCTGTAACTTGTGTTGCTGTAAGTTTGTTTTCCACAGTCCAGGATTTTAATCAAGTACCACTTGTAATATTTTTCAGCTAATTTATAGCCATCTTAGAGTGATTGTCTTTGTATAGTAACTAATTTTGAAACAAAATTTGATTATAAGACGTGGTAAAATTGAAGTAGTTGCTTTTATTGATAAACATCTCTAGACCTATGATTATGCTTTCAGATATTAATTTTTAATATCTTTCCTAATGTCAGCGTGCTTAAAAGTGAAATTGATTTTTGTGTTGCTGTGCTTTTGTCTCCCACAGCAATGTGCTGGCTCTATCTGTGAGAAGCATGGCTTGGAGGAGTGTACATGTGCTAGTTCAGATGGCAAGGATGATAGAGAGCTGTGCCATGTCTGCTGCATGAGAAAAAGTAAGATTTATCTGAATCACAGGTGTAAATAGAGCAGAAGAGGTCTGAGGAACCTGCTCATGGTGTTTGTACTTGAGTTTCTGTTAGCTCTGAGGGCATTTTGTTCAAACGCGGTTTCAGACAGGCATTGCATTCTACTGTGTAGGAAATAAACAATACATTCTGCATTTGTACACGTTAATAGAAAAGCATTTTGAACAATTAAACACTGGGGTGGGTGTTTATGCATAGATGTTTTAATACAATCATGGTTTGAATAATTTCTATTCACTTTTCAGTGGACCCAGCTACTTGTGCAAGCACAGGCTCGAGCCGATGGCAGGAATACTTTCACCTTGAAACTATTACTTTGCAACCTGGATCTCCCTGTAATGATTTTAAAGGCTACTGTGATGTGTTTATGAGGTGTCGGCTAGTAGATGCTGATGGCCCTCTGGCAAGATTGAAGAAAGCAATTTTTAATCCAGAACTATATGAAAATATTGCAGAATGGATTGTGGTAAGTATATTTTTATATTACAGGTCCAGTAGGAAATGGTCTTGGTAATCAAGATTCACAGTTGATAAGTGTTGATATGCAGAGTGCTTCAGCATTCTTTACAGTATAATTAGGCCTTGTGTTACTATATTTTCTGTATGCATGCTGTGCAACAAATAAGTTTGCTAAATTGAAGGGAATGCAAACCAAAAACAAACAAATAAAGAGGATTTGTTAAGATCTGTAATCACATTTTTAATTTACTGTTTTTTCATGTTTTGACCCTTCGTATTTGAATGCTCTGACCTCTTTTGAGGAACTAAATATTTTGATCTTTAGCATTCATAATTTTTATTGTGCTAGATAACACTTTAATGATATACTCGAAGAAGAGCTAGAGCAAAACACCCTTGGAGGGCTGCATAGGCAATTTTGTGTGAGCTATTGGTTGTTTTAGGCTTATACAGCTCTGCTGGAGTGTGTGTCTTCTGTGAAGTACCCTTCTGATACTAGAATGGAACTACTGGGGCTTTTCTGTGGAAGAACTTTGGGGACATTTCTTTCGAATGCTAGAAAATTTCAATTTCTTGGTGATTTTCAGAAAGCTTTTTGATGACTCCTAAAACACAGTGAAAGGCCATACATATTCATTGTGTTCTGTCTCTTGTGCGTGTGTGCCAGCCCCCAGATGATCTTTTTGTTGTGCTTTTGTTTTTTAGGCTTATTGGTGGGCAGTGTTGCTGATGGGAATTGCATTGATCATGTTAATGGCTGGCTTCATTAAGATATGCAGTGTTCATACTCCAAGCAGTAATCCAAAGTTGCCTCCTCATAAACCACTTCCAGGTGAGTTCTCCAGGTAATTATACAGAAATGTTTTCTCCTCAGCTGTTTAGTTCTGAAGAGAGATTTCAGGTGTTTCAACCTACAGTTCTTAGTCTGGCACTGTGAAACTACAAGTGGAATTGATGCCAGTGAAACAATTCATGAAAATCTAATTCTTATCTTATTTTCGTGTAACATAATTTGCATAGCTGAAGAAAGCTTTGAAGACTTTTTCCAGCATCGAAGTTCCTTTTATTTCCTATTCCATGCTACATTTTGTAAGAATTGGCCTGTCCAAGGAAATACTGTTGAGATACTGAAATGTGCTCAGGATATCCTCCATGCAGTTACTTGTCTAGTTGAAACTTTGCAGGTCTAAATCTGAAGCCTTCCAGAAAAATAGCTGTATTTAATTTGCATGGCCAGGGCAACTCTTCTGGAAACAACTTGAGTTTTTAAAATTAACTTTAATAATGGCTACTTTTTTCCTGAAACAGGCACTTTAAAAAGGAGGAGACCACCACAAACCACTCAGCCCCCCCAGCGACAAAGGCCCCGAGAGAGTTACCAGATGGGACATATGAGACGCTGACTGCAGCTCTTTGCCTTGGTTCTTCCTAGTGCCTACAATGGGAAAACTCACTCCAAAGAAAACCTAATAAGTCATTGTCCCCAGTCTAACTCTGGAAAATTGAAGAGGAGAAAAAAAAAAAAAGCATGATATGCCCTCAAAACAAGTGGAAGTAGTTAATTTTTAATGAGAGAATCTTCCAGGTTCAAGAGAAGAAAAAGGTTTTTCTTGAATATTTTTAATTTAGTGGCACGAAGTCCTAGCATATCATGATTCTTCCCCCCTTCTGTGCTCTTCATTGCTGCATTTTCTTCACTTGCAGGCAAATATGGCTATAGTACAACTTTTACTCAAGAATTGAGAAAAAGATATATATTTTTCAACTGCCAGACAAGGCTAGGAAGCTAGACCACCTCAGCATTGGAGACATTACTTGTCAATGTATATACATTGTTATATGCAGACATGTATTTCTAACGTACACCCGTACTTGTGTGCAATTGTAAACAAGAGAATTGCAATATGGATGTTTCTTTGTATTATAAAACTTTTCTGCTATTAATGAAGAAATTACTGTTTAATTGACATACTCAGGATAACAGAGGATGATGGTGTGTAGTGGTCAAGGGTCCTGTGATGCTTTACACAGCAATTTTGAATCCAATCACACTTTTTTATCATTATCAAAGCTGTTTCAAGCACTTATTTCATCTTTATCCAACAGCTGCTAAGACACAGCATACAAGCCTGGATGGTCTTAGATTTAACAGGTGTTCTTCAAACTTTGCAAATGTCAGAATGTTTCAAAATGTTTTATGTCGGTGTCTTCCTTGTAGCTCAGCATAAATATTTTTAATTTGTCTGATTATTCAGTGAAATAATGAATAGTTAGATCAAATATTTCCATGCTTTATTAGAAAATTCTGCCTGTTATTCAACTTGTTTTAAAAATTGCAACCACTTTATTTGGGCTGTTTGGATATTCTTACAGTTTGGTAATCAAGTTCATGTTCTAAGGGATGTGGAAAGAAAGAAAAGCTGTAGTTTTTTTATTTTATTTTTTAATTAAATCAGGTGTTTGGATAACTTTTCAGCATGATCCTGTTGATAACCACTAAAGTAGAGTGATTTGCCTGGCTACTGTGGCAGAGGTAAAACTGTAGTTAGGACTACCAATTTTCCCACATTTATACCAGTAGTGAAGTTCAACAGCACAATGTCCCATTCCAGAGTTTTTATTACGAATGTAAATAATTGGCATTTTTGAAGATGAAATAAAAGATGTCTTAAGGTGCTTACTGCTGTGCAGGAGATGAAAGGGGGCATTACAAAATGTTTAAGCTTGTGATGTATTTATTGCTTGTTTTCCAAAAGCACCAAGCTAATTAGAGATGCAAATGGCTATAATTTTCCTGGCTTTGCTTAGGAGAAAATTTAGCAAGGGTTGGACAGGCTTCCTTTGTTTGTTGTTTTTTGGTTTTGTTTTGTTTTTAAGAGTATAAGGTTTACACAATCATTCTCATAATGTGACGCAAGCCAGCAAGGCCAAAAATGTTACAGAATATAATGGGATCTCTTCCTTGTAAACTTGTACAGTATGTGGTATCTTTTTCAAAATACAGCCTTTTGTACATGGTTTAGAGACAAATTTTGTACATGAAACCCCAAGTCCAATAGACTATATAAATAATTCTAAACGATCTTAACTAGTTAGACGTGTATGTAGTTGCTTTTAAGTCATTTTAAAAACATTTGTTTTAAGACTGTGCAAAGATTGGAAGTGGGTTTGCATTTCTAAAATGGTGACTTTTATTCAGCAAGAGTTCTTAGTAACTTCTTGAGTGTGGTAGACTTTGGAACATGTAAATTTTTCGCCTGTAATGTTATCCTGTGGTAGGATTTTGGCAGACATATGCTGTCCTATTTTATTTTGAGTCTAAGTTAAATGTTTTTTGAAAACAGAAATGTGCACTGAACTCTCCACTGCAAGTCGAGATGTGGTAAAGCCGAAAGGAAGTTCGAGACAATGAAACAGAAATACTACTGTCAATTTCATGTCCACTGTGTTTTATACAGTCTCTTTTTTGTTCACTTTGGAAATTTTTACTAAAAAATGCAAAAAATAAAGTATTGTGCAAAGATATGTAAGGTTTTTTGAAACTTGAACTGCATTAATAAATAGACTTGATGAAATCATCTTCTGAAGATCCATTTACTTGTTGAGCCCTGAAAGCAAAGAGGAATACAGAGATTCCACTTTGCTTGATTTTGGCTTTTACTGCCATGCCAAAATGTAGTTGTACTATGTCTGTCAAAGTGTTCCTTTAAATTTTAACATCCTGCAGTTATATATAAGAATAAATGTGTCTGTGTACCCTGTTTAGGGAAAGCCATGAATTTAACTTTAAATTACTTACATAATCACAGGAATAAAACTTTTCTTACCTTCAAAATGAAAACTAGTTGCTGGTAGGATGTTCAAGCGTGGCATCATTGTTACTGATGGTATCTTTGAAAGTTTATTTGGAGAGGAATACTGGAATTAATATGCGGTGTTCTGAATACACAAATGGTGGGTGAGACTTGCAGAAGGATCTAATGTGCTTTTTGCAAGGCATTTGAAGGCTGCTAAGCTGGGTCGTTGGGTTTTTGTGTGTGTTGCACTGTTGGTTTAAATCATAACTCTGCTCTTAAAAGCTGGGTCCTGCCAGTGACTCTTCCATTCTTAGGGCTGCTTATTGAGAGTGGCCTGCTTGGACATCTGTTTCCGAAGTGAGTAGGTTGGACTTGGATGTTATGAAAGCATACTCAGAGTTCCTTCCTCAAAATGCTCCCCCCACCACCCCAGGACTTTTTATAGAAGTGCTTCTTCTCCCTGTAGCTAAATAGCACTGTCTGTGCAAAGGGCATTAAAAGAAAATCCCTTGGAGCAGAGCCCTTCTGCAAATGCTCATAAAGGTGGTGGTGGTTGTGTTTAAATCTCCGTGTAGGAACACAGACCAAAGGGGTGGAATAATGCCTAAGCAGCTCAAATACAAGTTTCATGTATGTTTTAAAATATAAGTGAAACAAATCAGTACATAATTTTTCTAGCTAATACTTGACGTAATCTTATTTGTACCTATTAATTTAGCCATCTTGCATTTTTTAATGTTTTAGTTATTAAATGTGTACACATTCACCTTGTGTAAAAGCATATATAGCAAATGGTGTGAGAATGACAAGGGCATCAAAGTCCTCTTAAGCAATGCAACTTTATACTGTACCATACCATTGGTATAATTTTGGTTTTAATTAGTGTTCCAATGTTTCTTTCAGGAAAAACACAGGAAGGAAGAGATTTTTTATTTCTGAATATTGGAGGTTCAGTATTACAGAGAGGTGATGAAAAGGGACAGCAGCCATCCAGTCAGTGTGAGCTGTGTGACCTGATGGCTTCCAAGGTCTCAAGTCAGCTGTATGGAGTGAGACAGGAGTAATTCCAGTGAGCACAGAGTGAGGCACCACTGCAGGCACTTGAAATTGTAGGTATGACGTTAGTTTTATGTTCGGGCATGGTGAGACTGAATATATCGCGGCTTGGGCTTTATTCCACTTTTATATCAGAAATTAGTGTAGTGGCTGTCAAACCAAGGACAGAATTTGTTTGGGTATATGATTTGTGAAAAACGCCATCAGAAGAAGTATCTTCACATCTGCAAGAGTTCAGATACTTAATGTTCTTTTAATTTTCCTACTTTTTAAAACCTTTCAAATTGTCTTATCTGAGGATATACCAGTTTCTCTAAGTTAAGAACTGGAGAATGTTTTTTCAGAAAAGAACCCCAGTGGAAGTTATCAAACTGCAGTTATCCCCATTTCTTGAGTTTCAGCACAATATAGACACCTCTGATCCTTCTTCCACCTGCTTTTCCTGAAGTAATGCCTGTTTCTCCTGAAGTTTGGATCCCTTTATCTTAATAAGTAAGTGACAGTAATTTGCAGGATCTGCCAATTTTGATGTCTGAAATTATTCTAATAGTGTGGTTTCTCTACTGGAGGAGTACAGCCCAATTCTTTTTAGCCTTTGTCTTTTGCTGTGTCACCCTTCAACATCTGAAAAAATCTTTTTTTGAGGAGTAGGGGTAGGATTTGGTTCAGAAAGCTTACAGAATTCATAGCTTAGAAAGTTGGTGATAACTGATGTAAATGCAATTTCAGTGACAGTATTAAATTATTCTCTAAATAGACAAGTATTTTATAGAAAAAAGAAACAGAAGTAAGTGGCAGGTCTTTAGCTTTTTGCAGAAGCAATAATTCAATTCTAGAAGCAATCTAGAGATGCCTAATTTGAGTTAGCCACACATACTTCTCTCTTTGATTACTCTCATGTTCCATTGTGCTTTGGAAAGCTAAAATGGCCACATTTTCCTTTGTTCCTTGCCTGTCATTCTGCAGGACATGGCCCACTGCAGCTTATAAGCTCCTAAAAATGCTGTCACTGGGTCTCTAGCAGTTGAGTCTCTCCAGTGGATTGTAGCTACTGCAAATGTAAAAAAACAACCAAACAAAAGGCCTTGGTGCTTACCTAACTCAGATACTTTTGGCTGAAATTTCCTTCTGTGGATGTTCCTGATTTGACTCAGCTATTGTACTTGAGCAATTGCTTCTTACACCAAACTAGAATGTATTAGAGAGCTATCATAAATTAATTATGTTGCAAAATTTTAATAGTTGAGATAGCAGCCTGAAGCACTAAATAAATCAGCTTGTAATTTTTGACGCAGAAGGTAGAAATATTTTTGTGTTTAAATAAACAGTTTGCTTCATTGAACAAGTCTTTCAAAGCGCAAGCCTTTTTTTCAGTGAGGAACTAAGGATTCTTTTGCATGGAATTTGTATTTAAATAGATAAATATCTAGTGAAGATGCTACTCCTAGGAGCCATTTTAAATATCGGAACAGCTTCTGGAATGTACATCTCAGGATGGACAACAATTTTCATGTGAGATCTAAGTATGCTTCACTTCCCATTGGAGTTCGTGAGCCTTTCTGATTCTGTATTGAATATTCCTGTTTGTTTAAAGGGATGGTAGTTATTGTTAAAGCTCATCTGGTCACTGCTTGCTGGATCTGCTCAGCTTGTTCATTTATTGGGCTAGCTAAATAAATCCCACTTTATTCCTGATAACATCTGAATATTTTGATTCAAAATTCCCTGCAATATCTTGGTATTAAAAAATACATTTTGCTTCAGGTCTTAGCACTTTTTACTTTTTTTTTTACCACTTAGAGAACATTTAACACAAATTACATTCGAAATTCAGAGTTCGAGAAACCTTAATTTTTAATGAATCTTATGCTTAGCATTAAAGTGACAAATGAATACATATATATTGATTTCTGCTTCAGTACGCACAAACCATAGAATAAAAACAATCTGAGACTATAATGTTTCTTTTTGTTGTTTGTATTCTGACATAGGAAACAAGGGAATTGTATATGTTTGACCTTACAAAGTTTGTTTTTATGCTCAGAAGCTGTTTGAAGGTTTAACCATTTTCATTTATTCTGGCAGTTTCAAGTCATGTCAAAATCTGGTATACAGAGACTTAGAATCTAAAACTCTCAGACTGTACCTGAATGGATAAATATTACTTAAATGCACTTAATTGTGCTAGAATTTTGTGTAGCATATTAAGCATCATTCAAATAATTAAATTGCTAGTAATTTAAATCAGTTTTTAAATTAAAATAGTTAAAATAGCAAAGCATTTTTGAAGAGAACAAGGTTTATTATAGGATTTTTAGATTATGCTGTTTTTTCGGTTTTCCTATGGTTATTACAGCTCAAGCATTTTACATTTTTCTATCTATTTGATAGTAATTTCTTTTATGAACTATTTAACTCTCCCTTCATTAGGAAATAATTCAGCAAAGTTTTAACTGATAGTCGTAGCTATTAATGTTTCAAAGTATTTACCAGGAAGTGAAGTTTCTTTTTTTCCCTTAAATCCAACAAAATTAAGTTTTTCAAAGGCTTACAGCTATGATTTTGTCAAATAATATTTTTATTTCTGGTGAGCAGATTTTTTTTCAGATTTTAAACAGATGAAAGTTGACAGTTGCTTTGATGAAGCTGCTCATTGATCATTTTCAGAGTATGCTCCTATATGTAAAAAGTGCCTATTTCAGCTTACTGTAAGATGACAAAAACTAAATAGCCTAATGTATTTTTTCACCATCTCTGAAACTGCTGGGATATTTATGCAGCTGTGAATTTCAAAAACATTTTACTAAATGTATCATAGTTTGAATATTTTGGCAAGGAGTTGCCTTTTTGTGTTCTTGCTCATTTTCTGCTATGTGTCTGGAAGCGATCTTCACACCTCACAAATGTCTTCTCTTGGGATGGATGAAGGTGAATGTTGTCAATGCTTTGGGGACAAAATGTTGTTCTGGAAAAAAAGACAGCATGTGAGCATAACGTTGTTATAAAGCATAATGTTAGTTAGAAACTCCCATTCTTTAGCCAGTTCTTTATCCTGTCTTTTTCAAGAAGGTGTCTTTCTGATTTTGTAGGCTTGTGAGGAAAGAGTTGTCTGCCTGCCAGACTGGGTACAGAGGAGGAGAGGAGCGGGCAGCTCCTAGGTGCTGAGTGCATTGTGCCTCTGTCTCCCTGGTGTCACTGCAGGTTCTCCAGAGCACAGCCTCACAGTCACTTGGGTTTTACTGTCACTGGGGCATTGGCACCGTCCAGCTCTTACCACCACCATTGTCCTATTTGGGCTTCTCAACTGCTGTTATTTAGCTGGGAGGATACTAAAAATCAGCTATGTAGGATGCTAACAGCAACTGCATGTGCTACAGAAATATTTGAAAGCAAATGTTGGAATCTGGTATTTCATTGCTTGTAACAGTCTGTTTGTTAACTGGTTTTTTAAGTTTACGCTGGTACATCTCAAGTCTTTGCCATTAGATATCTAACAAAGGAACTTTCATCATGTGTACAAAGATCACAAACATCTAGAGGTAGAGATACCCAGAGATAAAATATTGTCAACTGTTCAAATGCTTGACAAAGCACAAGAGAAGTCAAAATACGTTTCATGTTTACTACCTTTTTAAATTATTGAATTTCTAACTTTGCTGGTTCTGCAATACATGATGCTTGGTCTTCTGAGGAAAGCAGAACTCTACAAACCTTTTTCCTTTGAAGAAAATACTTTTCCTTGAGCATCCTTTGTTTCTTCTTTTAGAACCACCTAATAATCTTCCATTCCTTTCCCCCCCAAATGTTAATGCAGTATTTCAGTGATAACTGAATGTCACTGCCCAGATTGCAAACAGCAGAACCCAACACATATAATCAGTGTCAACTAAATTGCTTCTAGTCCACGAACTTGTTTTCACTAGCAGAAAAAATCCATTCCTAAGGATCATTAGGTACCTGAAGGTACCAGCATTATTTTTTGTCAGTGTAAGTGCCCCCCTCACTTCCTAGACAAGGAAAGTACATTAGCAGTATTTGGCTTGTGCCAGGTTCCTGGCACAGCTGCATTGGACAAGATCTTCCTGGTTAGGAACATGATCTCTCACCTTCACACCTTTTATCTCCAGATACAGAAACCTGCACCTAAACAGAGGTCCCTAGTTTACAAAGTATGCTTTGCTTTCATTTGCTTTGCCAGCTAGGTCAGTACTGGTTTTGGGTCATGGCTTTTAAAATAGCAGGAGATGATAGAGAAATTCCTTTTATTTTAATGGCAGGAGCACGTGCTAAGTGCCCGGTTAGGAAAACACCTGCAAAATACAATTTTAGGAGGATTCAACCTGGGAGAATATGATCCTTCCTCTGCCCCCCAGCACACATAGATTGTCTTATGAAATGTCTTTTCAAATTTCTAATTTGTTTTTTGTGTCAGTATTAAGGAGATGCAGCTCTGCGAATAAGAGTTGTTCCATAGGAAGTCTGCACCAGTTGAGGTGGTAAGAAAGGGAATGTACCAAGGAAAAATTGCCTTCTAAGACTGAGCCTCAGTTACAAGGTAAGGCATGCTTTTCTCATTAACCTTAATTAAGCTGCTCAGTTAAAAATTCTCAAAGGATTAAAGCACTGAGGATCATTATAAGTTTTTTTTACTCTGTCTTCTGGCTGAAATTCCTCTGTATGAGGAGGCAGTTTCAAATGTGTTGTTAGCATTGCTGTATGCAGAGAACAAGGCTGCTCAAACTTGGTGATCCAGTTTCAAAGCAATAAACGGGAAAGAAGAGCACCAAAAATAATCAGAGGACTGTACAGAACATGATCCTTCTAATGAGTATTTTCACGAATGGTGATGCTGAGTTTCTCTAGGAAGTAGGTATTGAAAGTCAAATAATTAGGATTCGGCATATTTTTTGTAAGTAGGAATTTGAATACTTCCTCATGTTGATATTATCATTTATCATGCGTAGTATCTTGTTTCATTGAAATTTCATATGGTCCTTAAGGAGTGAGGTAATTACATTCATTGGTGTGACTGCTGGGGCTGGCATGTTTGTATTTGAACTGGGGTAACCTGGGTGCCAAACACCTGTGGTGTTACTGAGTGCTCTCATTACACTTACTTTTGCTGTGTTTCCCCTGCTTTCACTCTTATTGACTTTACTATAAGTCCTGGTCGACGGGTGCCTTTTGTCCATGGTATTATGGTCTGAAATGTGTCCCAGATATTTTCCCAAACTGGAGTTCCTTCCCATTTGAATTTGATCATTATGAGGTCACCGATATCAGTGTCCAGGGTGATGAGAAAGGAGTAGGTTTTATTCCCAGTAATACCTTCAACTCTATAGAAAACAAGATGAAAATAATGCTGCCTTAATTATTATGAATTAAAGTGAAGAAAATAGGCTTATTTCCCCTGAAAACTAGAGAAAGAACTGTGTATCCTTCTCCAGGACAAAACATTAATGTCTCAAGAATGTTCTTCCTCCAGGTGCAAAAAAGGGGTGAAATATGACATACCAGGAAAGAAGTAGAAGTGGCAGAAGCTTGAAGAGCTGATGAAGCAGTAGTGGTTTCTGACAGCAGAAGAAAAGGTGTCCCATAATAGCATCTATGTTACAACTTCTGCCTGCTAGAGCAAATGCTGACCCACACTGTTGCCTTTGCTTTCATTAATACATAAAGTGTCCATCATGATAAATATCCTGAATTCTTTATCTTAATTACAGCTGTTTTTTTTTTTTTTCATTTGTGTTTTAATTTATTACACCTCCCTGTTTTAGCCATGGGATAAATCAAAGTAAGTGGACAGAAAAATTTCCAAATGTATTGTTTTCTAACAATTTCCAGTTCATGTTCACTTAGCTGTACTAAACCATTTCACTCCTAGCATGATTATCAATGTAGTATGATATTACAAATTGGTATCTTTTGTCACATGCACAATTACTTGTGATATAATACTCACAGTGGGATGTGCAGATTTTTAGCATCGTCCTTAGTCCCTGCCAGAGACATGGTGAAAGCTGGGTCTATTGGCTTTTCTTGGATTTCATTGATGATGTGGATCTTGAACTGATAATGATACACTGTAGGAAGGAAGAATTTGCAAAAAAAGTGGCAAAATGAGTGGTCAAAGAATCAATAGATTTCTTAGGCAAAATTCTTTTGCCTTTCAGAGCAGAAAGTTGATGGCAATCCCATTTTATTTTTCAAACTAACTTGCTGAAATTAGAACACTGTCATTTTTTCTGGTTGTTGCTGCGCTGTTGCTGTGCAATCTGTTAGCATTTGAGGCCCTGTTGCCTTATTTAAAGGATGGAGAAAAAGGTAATCTGTTTCAAGTTTCTTTTTGGGGTAAAACATTCTTCCATGGGAAACATTTCAACTTTTCTGAGGCTTAATTGTCAGAATTTCTGGCAAGCCCTCTATCTAGTGACCAGGCAAATCCTTGTGACTGGGCATGACAAGAGATGTATGATACAGATCAAAGACCTTATGCAATGTGGTCAGGCTGTTTTTCTGATCAACTGGAAAGCTGCCCTGCAAAACAGATGACTCACAAACTTTCCTTGACTGCATAATGATACGTTGTGCTTAACACCCATCTGTTAACAATGTCATTAATGCTTCAAGGTCTGGGGAGATTCTAGAACAACACTGTTTAAGAAAGTTTGAACTGAGCATTCAGTGTGTGCAGCCTGTGGCCCTGGCCGGGCCGCTGCTGCCCACACGCCCTCACGGCAGCCGGCGAAGGAGGCGATGAGGAGGAGAGCCGGGCACCAGGAGCCCCTGCACTGACTGGCCTCAGAAGAGGACTGTCCCACATCATACTTCTCATTCTCACTTTAAAACGTACGTAAAGCTTCCTGGTGACAAGGGAATGCCTGCTAAAGAGCAGCAGTGGGCTCTGGCAGCTGAGTGCAATGGAGACTGGCAGAAGGGCCCTGCGCCCCCTCAGGCCGTCGCCCCTCTGATTGTACAGCCAAAAAATCCACACTGGCTCAATAAAAATAATGTAGTAGAGCTAAAGCCAGAGTGCCAGTCTTAATTTTAGTGTTTTAGCCTTGTTTTGTCCACAGTTCAGCCTTGCAAAAGTCCATGTTATTCTGTTGTCTGTCCATTGTTCGAAAGGTAGTCATTTATATGTAATTTCTTAGTCTAATTGCAGATAAAATTCGGGCAAATGTGGAGCAGGATGTTTTACTGGCCTCCCAGAGTAATTATGCTCGGTTTTTTTGGCTTGGCTGTATGCCTGCATATGTTACAACAAACCTGTGCAGTCCAGTTGTAGGAAAATCCTGCAGATCAGGACCCCGGGCACCTGCAAGCACTCAGCTCCCCAGCTTGCCTGGGCTGAGCATGCAGTGTGCTTTTTCCCACAGAAATACCAGAGCCAGGATCTTATTGAAAGAGCATCAAGATGGCCTACTGAGATTCTCAGTTGTCTCAGCAAATTGACTCTTCTCACGGATTTTATAAGCTTTAATGAATGAGTAAAGAGGATCACAAAGCTTTGGCTCAGTCTTCCACTTTGTGATCAATCTGGACATTGTAAAAAGTGTTCCCACAAACCTTTGAAGGGCATATGAGCTCTTGTTTTCAGAAAGAGTCGTCTACTTTTGGGCAGCCTTTCCTCCCTGATGTTGTAGCCCAGGGTGTTACACCGGTTCTTCCTACAGCTGAGGCACAGTCCTTTGTTGAAAGTGTTGATGTCGTTGCACCAGTAAGCTGTGCTCTGCTTGTCCTTGTGCAGCAGAGAGTCGATGAACAAATGAACTGACCTCTCATGGGCACATTTCACAGTTTGAGTGATGCCTGAAGAAAAGCAACAACAAAATTTTACATGCCCTTGTTTCTTTTTACCATTTCAACTGCAGAGAAGTACCATAGCCAGCTATAAACTGTAAGTACATATTATTATTTCCCCCATCACACCCATACCCTCTGTATCCTGGTTTTGCCTCAGAAGTCATACATTGTAGCAATTTTACTTTTAGGATAATTCAAAATAGAATGGCTGAACTTCGATGATAATAAACTTAAATAATTTTCTGCTTAAACTTCTCCAGCCTGACTGTATCAGACTGTAAATATGAACCTTGATTTAATTGTTCTGGCTGGTTTTGTCAATAGAAAATACAACCGGAGTTGATGTGCAGTCTTTCACATCATGCCACATTAAATTCATTCTTAATTGCTGAACACTTCTGGATTTTTGATGCTTAGGCAGAAATACCATATTTTGTCCCTATTAGACTGATAGACACTTATGTTAAATTTAATTTTTCTTATAGTTACTACTTGGAAAAAAGGAACAAAAATTTTATTAATGGCAATAAAAATATTAAATAGGTCTGCTACTATGAGAGGTATCACTTTTTTCTTTAAGTGACGTCAAATTGCAAAACTTATTTTGTGCAAAAATGTCCATCTCATGATGGACTGCTTTATATGTCCATTAAAAAGCTTCAAGCATCAGCTCGATGTTTGTCTGGTTTATCTTTTAACAAGTAAGGTCCAGATTTAGGCATTGTGTGATGATAGTTGAGAAGCACTTCTGTAGTGCCATGTGCTGGGTGAGCAGGGCTCTTTGGGGGTTTTCAGTGAACACTTCTGGTTGTCACTGCACATTGGGACCTTTTTCAGTCAGTTTCTCTAGACGTTTATGTTTTGGTACATTAGAAGTAAGCTTCTATAAGTCAAAGCTACCCTGGAACACTGGCGCTCAGGTCCTAGAGAGAGCTTCATCTGTGCCACCGAAGGACATGGAGCTGGGAAAAGGTGAACTAAGGAGATGAGTAGTACAGAGCTATGTCTTATTTGATTTGAAATAATTAATGGCACACTAGACAAATTTAACAGGATAAATAGAATTTAATTAGAATAAATTTTCTCATTTTCCCTACTGTTGAAACAAATACCATTAAATTATTCAGAGGAGCTTGACAGCAGGATGCTCATGGCCTCATTTTCCAGAGGGCTAGGTACCTCAATTCCTTACTGGAGTCAGTAAAACCAACATGTGTAGGGAATAGAGAATTAGAAAGGAATTATAAATATGATTGTATGGCCAAAGAAGCTGAAAAAGAAGAATTTCAACTTAAAGTGTGGTTTGAATAGGAAACGGTTTGGTATGACAAAGCACATTCTTTTCCCCCATAAAACTCCTGCAAGAGACCCTCTTTCTTTTCCTTTTAAGGAAAAGTTCAGGGGACCCTGAGATAACCTAATTGAAACAAAACTAACAGATTCTGTAAGTTGTAAGCAAATATAGTTGTATTAGTATACGTAGAAAGATTGGTTAAAGAAATAGAATATTCAGTGTATTGGTTATATAAACAAATGTACGAGAGAGCTCACTTACTTACTCTCTCCTCTCTTCTCGCTTACTCCTCCCTGCTCTTCTTACTTACTCCCATTCTCTTCTTACTGATTTCTGACTTATCTCTCTGACCCACCTCTTTTACTTACCTAGACCCTCTCTCATGCTCTTATTAATCTTCTCTTATATCTGCCCTCTGGTTCTCTTACTGATTATGATTGTATTCACCCTTACTAACTCATATCTTATTGTCCACCTTATGCCTGCTCTGAGTTCACTCTGCTGGCTGAGCAAGGTTTCCTAACCCATGCCCTGAAATAAACTGCTAGCATCTAACTCAGCTTATAGAGGTCTTGGTCGTATTAATTACTGTCCGTCTTGAGTATTATTTTTTTACAAACACGAATTCAAGACGTAAAAATCAGATAACTGCTCTCTAAACAAGAAAATACCTTGCATGTAAGGGGTGATAATAATAATACTTAGATGCTGCTCAAGACCAGAGCTGTGTAGTTTCCCAGACAGGCTCAGTGCAGCTGCCCCGCTGCCTCCCACTCGGTGCCATTGGCTCTTACCGGTGATCCCGAATTGTGCAATGTGGTTGTACACATGCAGGATGTGACAGCCAGGCTGGAAGGTACCTCCGTTGGGATAAAAGTCAAAATGAGCCACAGGCTGCTTGATGCCCACGCTGAGGCCCATGTGCTGTTTGGTGAAGGTATGAATTGCATCTACAAAGTTTGCATCATCTGGAGATAAACGGTCTGTTGGTGACATTCCTTCAAACAAGGGACCAGCGGGGTCAAGGCCTGCAATAAATGCAAATAATCCCTTTGTCATACAGTGCAGAAGGACTGTTCTACTGCTGCAGGTCTGTGATAAGGGTCTGAAAACAGGCAGCACCTGGTACTTTGCAAGGTCTTTCTCTGATGGAAACAATAAGAACGCTTGTCCCGAGAGGGGGTACATGGTCACACCTAAAGCAAACAGAGGCACTGCACCAAACACAAACCGGGACCTGCGCAAGGACGCAGGCCCAGAGACAAACCTGTTTGTCAGGGACAAACTGTGCATGCTGCCAGTGTCACTGGAGGGACCTTTACGTAATTGAGTCATTTCAAACACTAGAGGTTGTGTTTCAGAAGAACTTTGGAAGACACCAGTCCCGTAGCAAGGGTGACTTTTAGCCCACATTTGGGACTGGAAACTTTATAAAGCTCCACTTATTGCTTAAAAGCACTATGTCTGCTAGGTTTTATTTATAATAATTATTCAGCTTAAAAAATCTTCAAGGCAGGTTATTACGGTATTCAGTGAAATAATACTCCACTTAGGGAGTCTTGCTGATTTTTGTTTTCTGGACTTTTTTGCATGGTACTCCTCTTGGTGGGGAATTGATTTAGGAAGAGAACTTTCTGCTTCGTTTATTCAGCTTTGAGGACAAGCTTCTAAATTTGATGTTCTTCAGTTGGTGCTGTGGAATAATATAGTTGCAGAGATATAATCAGACAAGACTAGTAACACAGGCAACAAGTAGGGAAGTCCCCCCAAAAGCATAAATTTCTTTTTAGCTTTAATAACTTCTATCACTATCAATTTTTGGAGTTTGCTGTTAAAAGTCTGAAAAAACTTCTGCTGAAAAATGCATATAGCCGTTACAGTAAATAATGTGCTCTAAATTTTTTTACTTACCCATTTTCAAGGTGTAATGTTCTAATAAGGTTTGAACAAGCAGTGCTGGGGAAATGAAGTCCTTCGATGCATACAGTGGTGTAATATCATGACACATTTTGTTAAATCAACTACTTGGCATGCAGGCACTGCCTCAAGAACTGATTGTGTAAGATAATCTGGTATGTGGCAATGAATCCAAGATCAGAATTGGGACTTTAAAGTACAGCCACTTGTATTTGCCTCACTCCTAAGTCTGATTGAAGTAAAATGTTTACTCTGATAAATTAAATGTAGCTGATGTGGGTCTTATGTAAAATGCACTTCTGTTTTCATTCTGCTTCATTTTGCATTTTTTAAGCTGTCACTGTGCATTAGGTGAGGTACTGTATACAGTGTATCAATAATATAAATGTATTTTCATTGCACTCATAATTAGTACAGTTACAAAACATTACAGAAGGTTCAGAATGTCTCTAGTCAATCAAGTGTTAGGGTTAACTTTGTTTACTTAAGCATCTACTGGGGATATTCTAATGATATGCTGCTTGTAAAATGTAATCCAGAACTCATTTTTGCCACAGGAGAACTGTTCTGAATTCACTATATGGACTCTGTCCCACAATTGGATGCTCAAGCACAGTCAGACCATCTCCTTAATATATTTTGAAAATTACTTAGTAACAATGAACAGTGTTTGAATTACTTTGGATCAAGAGAGTGGCCAAACATCCAAAGTTAGTGGCAAACATTTAGTTTAAGATGTTCCTGGGAATGGATAAGAGATAAATTTAAGCAACATGCAGCTTGAGGCTTTGCTTTATGATTTCTAGTTCCCATGCTTATGTATTCTGTGTATTGTAATTTGGACTGAGGTAGGAAAGGTCAAAGATAGAACTGCCATGAGACCTAATTTTCAAAAATATTTCCATGAAGTTTTCTAAATCTAATTTCTAAACCAATGAGATAAAGCTTCTAAACTGTGCTGAATATTCCTATTCAACAGTTAATTGGCAACATGACATCGATATGTCAAATACCTTTATAACTTGATTCTGTTGACTGTTATTTTTCTAAAAGGTATAAGTCTTTTACCTGTAATTCTTCCAATCTTTGTTGTACCATTGATAAAACTTCCAGCAAATCCTGAAACATGAGCTCCTAGGCTGTACCCAATTAGATGTGCATTGCTTCTGGAAAATTGAATGGATTCCTGGAAGATAGTGGCAACTTGATTTAGATTAAGAAATGTGAAAGGTAAACAGTGAAATATCTATTACAAGCTAGGAATACTGTGAGTTATAACACAAGAAATTTGTATGTTGCTGGTGGACAAATGAAGTGTATGAATTATTCAGTACATTTCTATTGGCTGAGTGTTATTCTTTGCTTCTTTTTCATGCAGCAGGAAAATGCCACATATCTGGGCACTGCCACTTATCTTCTATGCACAGGAAAACCATCAACACAGTGGGATTTTTGTTGTTGTTTGTTGCAGCAGTAATTTGATGCAGATATTCACTACCTTTTGTCTGCAGCATTTGGTTTTCCTATGATTATAAAAAGTACNTTTTCTTCCTGAGATACCAGCACAAGCCAAACTAAAGGGATCAAAATATTGGCCAGACATGTTAAATGTTACAGCAATGATTTATTATACAAATATGTGTGTCTGATTTGTAACAAACTTACTGAAGCAGATTTGTCCTTCTACCTAATCAATGCTGTGTACACCTTAGGCATTTCACCTGAGCTGCAAGGCTCAAAATTTTTCTGACTTGTAAAGAAAAATGTGGCATGTTTTGCTTGCAGGAAAGTCAAACCTTGCTTTTGAATTCTTTTTGGCTGTTGCCTGTCCCAACAGAGTGGCTGTTCAGCCTCAATACCAATCTCTTCTGAAGATGAGGTGAAACTTGGCAGATTTCTTGTGAGAGAGACAGCTCTTAGAAATCACAAGATCTGACCAATCTTCTCGTCAGATGATACTGAAAGGAATACTATTGAGGCTGTTACTGATCATGCCCTATTAATTCTTGGAATAAGAACACTAATATTTACTTATTGATTATTTATTAAAACGTTGCACGGCACTGCAGGTTTTGTTACATCCCTTGAGAATCTTTCAAACAATTGTCTGCCTGTAAGCAGACAGAAACATAGCAGAAAGATAGTTCTGGGAGCTGGAATGAAGGAGTTTTATCTGTTGAACTCTGGAGGAGTGCCTCTCAATATGAGGAACATGTACTGGGTGAACGTGCTCAATACTGTGAAAATTTGTGGTATATTTAAATTCTGGAACACAACACAGTACAAGAGTAACTACCAACATGAGTGGAGCAAGGAGTGATTTATTCAAGTATTTTTGTTTGCTTGTTGACACTAGAGAAATCATAGAATGTCTTCATCGCTGACAATGTGGTGTGTCCCCTTGGGAGCTGGTCAAACTCTACCATTTGATTCATTCTGTAATTATAAACAGCTTCAAAAAATCACTTTGGGCTCCACCAACTTAAACTGTATTTGACCAAGAGCTGAGGTTTCCTCTAATATCACAATGAAAAATAGTGACTCTGACTTTCTTGCCTGCTCTTTTGTGCCTGTTGTCCCTAACTGGACGTGTCGTATCTGAGACTAGCCTCCTCTAGGCCTGCCCTTCCTGCTTAGGCCTTCAGTGGTATTTGCTACAAACCTTTCAGCCTTGCAGTACATTTCTCTTCCACCTTAGGCCTCACTATATTTAAAGGAATGTATTCAAAAGTTTACTGTCAGCTACAGAAGTATAATTTCATTTCAAATTAAGTAGCTTAATATTAGAGAGTGATACAAGAATTGCTTCTTGGTTTGTATGAGTGATTCTCATTCTATCTACTGTTTGCTTTCTGCCTTTTCTTTAATTGTGCTGGAGACCAATGACCCTCTGCTTGGCTGCAGCCCTTTCCATGCAGCCATGGCCACTGCTCCCCATGTAGCAGGAGTTTTAATAAATAGTCACTGCATTAATGTGGCTGTGTGCCCACTGCTGCCTCCATGTCATCTGCTTTGTGAAGCATATCTGTCCTCTTGAAAGGTCTCCCTTTACATTCTGGATCTCTAAGCCATTTTTTTTATCCTAGTCTTTGGGAAACTGCAGTAAAAATCAGACACACTGTTGGGATAGAATTCTGCATTAAAAGCAGAAGTTGAACACAGATAACATAAACTCATTTTCCCGTACTGATGTCTTGCAAATGTGATGTCTGCCTGTTTTCTATGTGTGGAACAGTGTCAGCTGTCTACACACATGCTAATGGAAATGTCAAAGTAGCAGGAAACCATCTCACCTCTAAACATGTAAAAATATTTTCATAACCTTGCTTTTTTCTTTTGCGTGATGAAAGTTTTACAAAGTCACATGAAAGTTCATGGAAGGAAAACATGCACTTCATTAAAGAAATGTGTGGGACTAGCAAGCATAGTATTTTAGAAAGGTTGTGGAAGTATAAGAACAAGTGAAACCATCTTTTCCAGAGAAACCTGTGTTGGTGTGGGTGTTCTCACCTCCAGCCACTCCAGGAAGGTGGCTATCTCCTGTCCCACGGTGCGTGTGTTCCGCACGGCAATGGGATAGTGCTGGTGAGCCAGTGTCAGCCAGTCTGCAACGACCACGTTCATTTGGTTATGCTGAGACTTCAGAGCTGCTGCCATTTTCCAAATCCAGCTTTCTAATATCCCATCCACCTGTCACAATTGAAAAGAACCCCACCAAACAAGAAGAAAACCATTGTTATGGGAAAGCAGTCTCTGCCAACTACTTTTTGTGAAAAACATAGGAAACAAAAACCATGGTATGAACAGGGAGAGATTAATGCTGAAAACTAGATTTTAGGGGCTTCAGCCTGCTTCAGTGCTGAGAATCTTTAGGTTTTGGTGGACCAAAAAAATAAAGAGTCAGTATAATAAGGGTATTATAGTGTATGTTTTGTAATAGGAACTGTTATTAGTGAAAATGATGACCCCAAATATTTTAACTCATCCAAAGATAATTGGTAGTATGAGTTAAAAAAACAGACTGAAATGCCCAGGAAATGTCTGATTTCATTCAAGAGCAGCTATCCCTGTAGGTATAAGCAACAAGAATCAGAGAAGGGAAGCTGGAGGATTGCAGACTAGCAGGCATTTGTCATCTCGTTCCATTTTGAGAGCTGCTTGATTTGAGTCACTCTTTTTTAAATCCCTGGTTACAATTTTCTTGCATCAAAGCATGTTTCTGATTTGATGGACTAGAATTATTATTTAATCTTATCAGATTAAATAGTTATTCTAGTGGTATGTATTTCCTCATTTGATAAAATAGCCTTATCTCTTCTAAGATATTAGAATTTGGGAGTCTCAGGTCTGAGTTTCCACACACACTCCTCTAAGAGCCCAGCACCTCTGCAAATTAAATTAATGGGGATGATGAGCTTCAATGGCAGCAGCTTCAGGCATGTGGTTTGGGGAGGGTGTAGGTTGTGAACTAAATTTTCATTTTGAGTCTTGGCTTTCATTTACTAAGGGAGCTAAATGTATCTCATTTATTAAGGGAGCATCATAGGGGCTGCTCAGAGTTCCTCTGCATATTTGCAGATGTGCAACACAGATCCACTGTGCCACCTTATGTGATTAAATTGTTTCTAATGAGAATTCAAGGATCTGTTAAAATTACTCAGTTTCTTATCCTGCCTTTTCTTTTGTTTCTTTTCCAGCAGAGAAGCTGATGAAGTCACTCTTAGTATTGGCATGCTTTTGAAAAAGTTTTTTTGCTGGTGAATTGTTTTTTTACAGTTGAACTGGAAGCAGTTCAGGGATAATTCATTGATGTTGAAGGCTTTGCTTTCACCTGAAGGGGCTTGTGGAGAAGTTCTTTCTAAAGGTGTATCTGTGAGAAATATGTGGGGATATTGTGGACACTTTTCAAGAAGTCTGTAAATATCTGGCAGTGAACATATCAAAGAAATGAAACTGGTATTCAGCTCTCCAGGGCATAGCACATTAATTCAGCAACTTGCCCAAGCTCTTCTGGCTTTAAACCAGGGCTGAATTTAATCCTTGGCATGGGAGTCCCATGTGAAAAATTGCTCATAGACCGTTCCTTCAGAATCTGTTTAGAATATCTGCTTTGTATTTTTTCTAGCCATGATAGCTGCCAGTGAAATTTATCATCTTTGTATCACAACCTTGCTTCTGAAGTTGTTTCTGTAGCATAATGAGAAAGAAAGTATATCAAATCAGCTGTAATTTGAATTAAAAATAAAATGTGAGTTCATACCGACCAACCATGGACTATGATCACCAGAGGAAGAGAGGCATTGAAACTGCATTTGTCAAGAGTCTCCAACTGATTAACAAAAATCTGGCAGCTGCTTTCAGCTGTATCTGTATAGAGTCGAAATTTGGTTGCTAAGTTTTGACGATCTTTCTTTGTTGTAGTGTGTTCATTCTGTGATCCCACTGCCTCTGAAATGAAATTGGTGACAACAGTCATAATAGGAAGGAATTGAAAACCTGAAGATGTTACTTGCAACACAGTTTGTAAAACAGTAAATGAGTAAGCTTGGAGCTCTTCCCATGTGTAATTGTTGCTTGTTCCAGCTGGAGCTAAGCTGAACATTTTGGGTCAAAAAAGTGATCTCTTCCAAAGTCTGAGATGGTCTGGACGTGCCTCTGAGTCCCTCTGTGAACAATAATAGTTACACAGGAATAGTGATCTGATTGCTACGGGCCTTTATCAATGGAAAACCGAGGAGTGAGTGCACAGACAGGAACATTCAGAGGCTCTTCACTCTGCACAGCATTTCCACTGATGTGCATTTGCTAGTAGTAATTGCTGAGCAAGCATCATTCCACTAAAATAACCATTTATTCAGGGTTATAACTGCTTAGAGACCCAGGTGGCCGCTTCAAAATATTAGACCACATCATATTTCTGTTTTCCTCGGAAAGGACAAGATGAAATGTTTTTTTCTTTCAGTTGTAATCCTTTGATGGTTTTGTGTTTAGGTAAAATAGCTTGGTGCATTTAGCACAGCATTTTCAGAAATGTCTCTTAAGTAAGAAAGTGGGGGCAGTGTGAACTCTGGTCTTACAATGTCATGAGCTTAGAAGGAAAAAACAAAATATAAAGCAATTGCAGAAAAATAGAATAAAATAAAGCAGAAACTTACAAAAAGCACCTTGTGACATGCAAGCCTTTCTAGTGAGACTTCAGAATATTAATTTATCTGCAAGAACTCCATCTAATAAGTGTTTTTTAGGCTAGAAAAAACAGGGTTTTGTAGAACAGAAGATGTGGTGAATTACACAAGAAAGAGGTTACAGTTTGGAGAGGAGACATTTAAATTGGAGAGATTTTATTAGTGGTGTTCCTTGGGGACAGTTTTTTTGGCTAATCTTTTAATCTTTCCATTAAAAAAGCAGCAGGAAAAGGTACAAGACTGACAAAACATAGGAGGCCCTTGTTAATACTGAGAAGACCAAACCATGAAACATTAAAAACTAGATGACAACTTGAAAATAGAGCAAGAGAAACTGGTAGAAATCTCCTGTGAAGTGCAGGGTCATACAGTTGATAGGAGTTTCTCTATAAATGGGACTCATAAATTGGAAGTTACACAAAGATAAAAAACTTGAATGAAGTAATCAATTACAAAACTGAGGCACTGCTAGCATTTGACTGTAAGGAAGGAAAATAAAATTCCAAGATGCGTGAAGGTAGATAGTTTTGGTGGGAAGAGAGGATGTCAGCTGTAAGGAAAGGCCCGTGTCAGACCATGTTTTTGCCACGAGTTGTTACAAACATTAGTCAAGGTTTAATTTCAGTGTAACTATATGACATGATAAAACAGCATATTTAATTTTTTGAAGTGCCTGTCAGTTCTGGCAAGAAAACTCCTAAACTGACCTGCACTGGATGTGCACTGTTTTCTCTTTGTTGCCAATTATTCATTCCAATTAACAGGCAATATTATTTTTCATAGGTGGGAAACATTACTGAAGAAATTTATTCAGCCTTGTGCAAGAGTTGAAATTTAAAAAGCTTCAAAGTTACAGAAGGTTTGGTTGATAAAATTCTTAGCTTCAGTGTCTCACATTTTCCTTTCAGGATGCTTTTAATTGCCATAGGACTAAGTCTGATCACTTCTCTCCTACAGTGTTCACTTTAAAGAACTTCTGTTAGGTTAGGTTTTTGTTTGTTTGTTTTCCTCTTGCAGAGGACTTAGTTTCTGAAGTAAGTAATATCAGGAAAGGATGAATCTATGGAAAGAACTGAAAATTAGATCTTTAATGATGTTGATATTCTTAATGTCTGATTTATTCAGCCTTTGGTGAGTAGTTGCTACACAAAAATAAGCATTGTGTTCTATTTTTAGCAGAAAAAGAAAAACAAACAAAAAAAAAAGAAGTAGCTTGTGCTTGTTCCATTGTACACATCCTTTCTTTGTTTAATGCCTTGTTTTCATTTTCTTTTTGCCCTCTTGGTGTTTGTGCAATGCAGAGGGGCTTTGTCACTCTGTACTCTTTGTACATACTACAGAAAACAAGTCTGATAAAAAGCTGTTTTCTTTAGACACTGGTTGTAAAGTGCTGCAGTGCTTTAATGGCTGAGATTGTTTTGCTGGTAAATCTGGGAGAAGGAATTTAAAATACTGCTTGAACTTCTATCAGATTGGATGTGTTATTCACCAAGGAACTGCCTCAGTCTATTAATCTATGTAATGACTGGGAGAAGGAAATAGTGTCTGAAGGCCTGGCTTCCACAGCAGACTCTTGCTGAAAATGTCATACCAGTGACTCAGTGATGTGGCTGCAGGGAACTGGGAATTTTCATAGGTCAGTTTGCAAAAACAACACGATTCAACTGCTAAAGGTTTTGTTTCATGGTAATTACAGTTAAGCCTGCAGAGATCTCTCTGAGCCTCCAAAGAGTTTTGTTTTGGAAAAATACCAGGTGAGCAGGTTGCTGACTTAATTTCCTTTTCCTCAGAAGCTTCTATTCTGACATGAATTCTTTCAGCCAAGGTAGTGCATCCATGAATTACCTTCCCACAGAGCAGTGCAGTAATCACAAGCAAGAAAAGCTATTGGGAATTCTTGACATCCCAAAGGAGGTTCAGCCCTTCACCTTTACTTTGTATTAATGATTTAAGGTGCAGTAAGGACTGAAGGCTGGGTTTATAAACACCACTTCATTGCAACATAGCAGATTCTTGTAAAATGTTTTGGAGTTAGTTTTGGGAAGACAAACCCCAGAGCCTTTTTAGATTTGACCTGAGATAATAATGCTTTCTTATTGAAAAGTAAAATGAAGAGAGATTCCCAGTTGAACAAAATGAGCAGGTTAATCCAGGAGACTGACTTGGATTGAATCAGCCCAAAAGATAAGAAGGCATTCCTAAATATGGAATTTTGGAGTCCTTTCTGAAATATCAATGTGTGGTAGCCCTGCTTTAAACTTGTTAATGAAAACTCTTTTGAAAACTAGACAAAGGTCTAGAGGCTGTCCAGGGTTTGAAACTATAAATATCCTATGCTTTTCTGTGGGAGAGATCCACAATCTAAATATATTTATGTATCATGTCTGATTAGGTATAAAAATACAGGTACAAAATATCTGCTTTCTGGCACAAAAATTGCCTAAACATGTAAAGTAATGAGGATGAAGTATAGTAGAACTATCTAATGTTAAGAGCAGAATTTTAGTATTTGCTAAATCATACACTTTAAATTCATCTTACAGTACAGCATAAAAATTTTGAGTAAAATTGGCATTTCCAAGTAAGGAAAGTAACTTTCCTGCTTAAGAAAAATAATGTTGAGCATCCTTCTTCCTGTCATGAAGCTTAGGTTGAAGAGGCTATTTCAGTGGCTCTCACCTGATCCTTAGACAGTTGAAAAATTAATTAAGTAAATCTGAACAGAAGTTGAAATTTGGGCTGTTGGTGTGTTAAGGATACATAAAAATCCCACTCGTCAGTGTGCGAAGACACGCTGCTATTTCCAGGTCCTGGCTGACCCAGCAGCAGCCTCCCTTTGTGGTCAGGAGTGGATTTGTCTGAGCCCTGATAAACCTCCTGCATCTTTTGGATGGCTTTTCCTGTTTACAGGGAAATGTTTCCAAGAGTACTTATGCATTGTTGTAATAATTTAGTGTCACCAATATCCAGCTTATTGCAGAAAAAAGTGATACAACAATTCCCCAGAACCAGAGAATTCTGTTGTGAAACTGAGCAAAGGAAATGCCAATGTTTGTGCCATGGAAAGTGGAATATATCCCAGATCCCCTCATTTCCAATGGCAAGATTTCTTTTTAGCACTTAAACATCTTGGCAGTGTTCAAATCTCTCAAGTTCCTGTAGAGCTTTTCTTTTCAGTTGATTTTTGTTGTTCCTGTCCCTTAAAGGTTCTTGGATGTCATAAACTAATGGTTGATAATTCTATCCCATGGAGTTCTTAGGGGAGAACTTTAAAACATATAATTTTATTTTTGGGGTGGGATGGGGAGAGGGGATCCTCGGCCTTTTGATTGCTCCAGAGTCCAGGGCAAGATAAACCAGTCAAAACTAAGGTCCATTGTACATAAAACTTTTCATGTCCTCATGTAATTCTTTTGTGTTTTCACTCTGCTTAACTTTGTTCATTTTGCCAAATGAAAAGTAGTTATCACTTAGCAAAGAATGAATGCAAAAAAAGGCAAGAAAGCAAGAAAAAGCTATGACAATTGGATTAAACATTAGCAGGTCTGTTTAGAAAAAGACATTTTGAAGAAAGGTTCCCTTTCTCTTGAAGTTTAAATGAATGATGAGATAAGATATAAATAGGTATTAGATGAACAATTAGATTGTCTATCTGCAAAGAATTCTCAGCTGTCATTTCTTGTTTCTCTTGTCCTGTGTGCGTGCAGGCGTGTCAAAGGTGAGTCAAACACAGCATGAGTGTAGTTTGTACCCAAACAGCCACAGCGGGAGAGTAGAGATGATTACCTAACTGATGTTAGCCCTCTGATAACACACTTCTAACCCTCTGTTGGGAAACCCAAGAGGAGGGCACATAATATGAAAGCAGTAGTGCCCCTTGAGAGCTCAGCTGCTGTCCCAGCAGAATCCAGATCACTCTCTTGAAAAGTGTGCAAGAGGAGGCATCAGCCACACTACTCACAGTGTTTGTGGGGTGACAGACACACTGTCCTCTAATTGTCTTATCTAGAGCCAAATACTTCTACATATGAGCCTTTAAGTGCTATTTGTTAACACAGAATTCCCAAATTGAAATTAGTGCACCAATGTTTTAATCTGACCTAATCAAGAATCGTCTTAATCAAAATCCTGGATGATGAAATTATGCTCCTTGAGATGTGTAATGAATCTGTGGAATTCCTCACTGGGTGTGATGTGGGAATGAAGCATTTCTATAATGCTGCTTGGAAACTGGAAGTGCCTAAGAGAAATTGGGTGAGGATTACTGAGCACATAAACAGCTCTGCTGATCTGGGAGATCTGGGAGCTGGGAATGGTTGTTGACCTGGGGGAAGTTCTGTGTGTACAAACTCTCCCTGCTGAGTGTGCACCTACTTTTGGCAACCACTCCTGAGGGTTGAACTGAAGGGCCTGGGTTTCAGCACAACAGCATTCTCATGTTTGATGTATAGCTCTACCTGACATTACTTTTGACTTGCATTTTAACTGATTGTTAAACAACTTGAAAAATAACAGTTTTTGGAAAATGTGTCCATTGAAAACTTTTCATTCCTTTTCCCATCCAAATGATCCGCATTAATACTTGCTGTTCAGAATTATTAATTTTCTGGAAATAGTTGTTAATTTTGAATGATTTAAAAATAATCTGAAATCAGAATTGACCAACCAGGAAATCTAGATCAAAGGATTCAAAACTGTGCATGTGTTTGCTTATAACATCACAATTTAGACCATTGTTTTGCTCAGTTTTATTTCCAAGGGACCAGGAGAACACCTCTATTACTTTTGTGCATATCCCTTGGAACTATTTCCCATATGCTGATATTCTCATCACAGATGTAAGTTTTGATTTAAGGAAATAGACTATCTTCCAATAGGTAAGACATTTTCTGAGTTGTATTTTAGGGTAGCTATGCTGGAAGTGGGAGTTCATTTTCTTTCTATGGCCTTGCTTTTTTTGTTGTGATCCTGCAGTGAAATCACTTTTCTGGTGCCAACTTGCTATGTCAGAAATTCAGCATGACTTCTGGATCACAGCATTCCATAGCATGAGGAGAATTTAAATATATGCACCAAGAACATGAACTTAAAGTTCAGAAAAACACAAAACAAAAGCAGAAGAATGAAAAGAGAGAACCAGGAAGGCACTGCTGAGTTAAACTCACTTGTTGGGCCATAGGACAACCTTCCAGAGCAGACTGCTGCATAATGGATTTATTCCCTGGAAGGCAGAGTTGAGCTGAGGGGCGTGGGTGTACCATAATCATGTGTACAACCAGCCTTGACTGCACAGAGTCAGTGAATTGTGGCCTATTTACCTTTTTGGGGTTTTTTGTTTATGAGGTTTTGATGTTTGGTGGAACTATTCCACCAAGTTCCCCTTGTGAATATTTATGCTCGGCAACCTTATGGTATTTAGAAAGAGACAAATTCTTCTCTCCGTTTGTAGAAAGGCAGTGGGGAAAATGAGAGGTCAGTAGGGGCTGGAAGATGCTTGAGTGTTGCAGTGGAAAGGAGGTAGAAAAAAAAGGGCAAGTGGATGCTCAAACCTTGTTAAGTGGGAGAATCTGCCTGGGTTGAGTATAATTAAATCTCAGGCTACCAAAGTGGCCTTTGTTCCATTCAGGGAATAGAACTGAGCATCCAAAAATCTCAGCCTGAGTGAAATTAAAAAATGTTTATAAGTTCCTGGTTTTTTCCATTATGTCCTTTAATTTTTTTAATTTTCTTTTTTTTTTTTTTAATAATAGAATTGTTTTGTTTTACTGTTTTTATCTGAAAGCCTTAGTTAAGCCAAAATAACAGAGGGGAAATCCTGTTTTTGCGGCAGATAAAAAGTTTCTGCCTTGACATTCACTATGTGTGTTCATCTAAGCAAGAGTTTGATGGTTTCACTGATACAGTACTAAAAGGCTTTGATAATTTTAAGTGCATCCTGAATTTCTCCAAACGGCTCTTTTACAGTAGATGCCTGTAGATATTTCTTCTAAAGTCTCTGCAGTGCACACTGTTTACAAAAGTTATTTCCATGCAGTTCTGTCTAGAAATTAGATTTTTTTATCAAATACTAAATGAATTTGGTTTAAAATTAAACTCTTTAAGAGGAAGAAGAACTTATTGAGGACATATTTTAAGTACATTCTGTGTACAGAACTAGTCTTGGAACTTTTATTAATGCTACCGTGCAATTTTTGTTGCAGTTTTCCTTGTATAGATGAACAGAGCCCACAGTATAAAAATTTCCATCACCTGGGCCATAATTCACAAATAATTTCTCGAGTACATTTGTTTAGTGCTTTAGTAGAAGTCTCCATTTTAATAAAAGGGACCTCACAATATTATCCTACTAAGATTTGTCTCTGTAAGTTTGGGGTGAGCCATTATTAAAATTGGCAAAATTGATGCTGAGCTCTGCAGGTCTTTCCAGGCATCCTGCAAAAACTATTACACAAGAGATCATTTTGTGGAATACTTGATACTGTCTGCATAGTACAAGGCTAAATGTTACTAAAAGTATTAACAGCATAGAAACTTTTAAATAGGGGTTTTATCCCTTTTACCCATAATGCCAGATACCTTTGCACATCGTGATTCCAGTCATAGAGAAAATACGTATCAAATGATAAAAACTGCTTTTTAAAAGTCATGATGCTAAGGTCCAGTGAGTTAGATGGCTAGCCATGTGATTTGTGTCTCACCCAAAGCCTTAAATCTCAATTCCAAGTGAAATAAAGCTGCCTCTTGGCAGCACTGCAAGGGCACGCAGTGCTGCAGTTTTAACCTGTTACTGCAGTGACAGGGAGATGAGTTTCTGGGCCTCTGGCAGTATTTGAGGTTTGGGTGGAGAACTCCAGATTTGAGATGGGCAGAGAAAAAAATATTCATTTTTTTTTGTTTCCTGGTAGCGTCAAAATTAGTAGATTTTTAAGGTCCTCTAGGATCAAAACTCTGAAAACCAGTAGCAGTAAATATGTATTAGAGGGCAGCAAAGTAGTGCCATGTAATAGTATAATGCTATGTTAGAGTATAATTTGGTCCATGGTTGTCCATTATAGCTATGCAATTTATATAATTATCTTACACAGTGTTGTGTAAAGTGCATACACACATAGAAACGTGTATATTTTAAAAACTATGTACACGGTTGTTAAATGCTGTTTATAAATACTTCAATGCTTACATGCACTTGATAAAGCATATTACATTCCCCTCCTTATTACTGCATTTAATGTGAAAGAAACAATACTTTGGGCATTTGTCTTAGAAGATTCAAGTGTTTCATATTCAGAGATCATGTACTTAAAATATCCAATTTCTAAATCTTTGCTGTGCATCTGTGCATTGCTGAGCACTTTTTCCAGGTCCAGAGTATGGTTCTTGGGGGAGGTGAAGGATATGAGAACCAAACAGCTGCAGTAGGTTGGATAACCTCCAAAATGCTTCAAGGCATAAGTCAACCACTAATTTTCAAGATAAGCTTATATTTTTTTTTCCTAGACCATTCAGTATTGATATCTCTCTGACCAGATTTTTAGGATGCCTCTAGTTAGATCTGTTAGTTCAGCTCGTGCAGTCCTAGGTATTTTAATTTTGCACCAGTATTTCACATTGAAGGGAAACTTTTAATGTTCATTTTCAGTTTGTTTATTTTTAATTTATATGGAGTTTTTTAGCAGTTGTAGACTGACATGAACCAATCTTGGAAAACTTAAATTGCTTTCCATATTTTGAACATAAAGGAACTGATGAACAAAATCACTGTGCTCCAAAGTGAACAGTATGATTGTTAATGTATTTTATTTTTAGGATCTCTGAAAGCACACATAACTAAACCTATTGTGTTAAACCTGTTGCCAGACAATTGGGAAAATCAATGCATGATCTGGAAGTATTATCTGAAAATGTGGAATTCCCGTTCCAAAAAATGTCTCTGAATAATTTGCACTAAACAGGAGTGGACAGCAGAATGAACTGAAAGCCAAGGACAGACAAAGGGTTCTGCAGGGGTAGAACAACCCAGGGATGCCCCTTTCATGCTGTTTTTGGTCTGTGAACAGGAAATTGTCAGTCTCCCAGTCAGTCAAACCCTTTTTGGGAACACATTCCTGATGCTAATTACTACAGTTTGAGCAAAAATACATTTTCTCCCCCCATTTGCATTGTTTTCCTACTTGGGATGGGGTTTTATTTTATAACTAGTTTCCATAGTTGGAAATACAAACTTTCTTATTTCATCAGCTGCCTTTGCTCATTCTCTTCAGACTTTCCACCTTCACAACTTTATAAATATCAGAAGAGAAATCATTCCCTGGAGTTTCTTTGATCTCTGCTTGTTGATGAGAAATTTATCATAAACTAGCTGAACTATGAATGAGTTGTTGAAATTTTTCACACATTAGATTTGCTGGTGGATGTTTAATGAAGCAGCCTTGTGTTCTGTCACCAGGAGCTGTTCAACATAATCCAACAGGGCAGCACCATGAAAGTGTGCTGAGGCCCAGTTTAATTTGCTTTGCAAAGCAAAATGGATCTGCTTTAGTGAGAAAAAAATCAACAAGCAGAGTAATTTTCCTAAATCTAGTAACTGAAAGTTGATACTTGCATTGTAGTTGTACCTAGAGGCCTATTCAAGATAGGAACCCCATTGTGGCAAATACAACCAACCATTTTTGACTTGTGGCCAGACTGTTCTCTCTAGGCACATGAGACTCATGAAGATTTTGCTGGAGAAGGAGGAACCCCAGCTGCCAAGGCAGGACCCAGGCCCAGTCCTGGGAATGGTACATCCATGGAGGTGAAAATGGAAAATTCAGAGGACCCAATTCCCCATACCTGAGCACTTCTAGCCATGATTCTTGCACCCATTTGATTCAGTTCACTCAGCCAACATGCAAAAAATGAATTTTTCTTGCTACTTGGTTAGTTTGCTGTTGGCTCAGCAAGGTAAAAAAACTCCTGCAGAAACTGCATAAGTCAGCGTAAGGAATAAGAAAAGAGATTACAAAACTGATCAGGCAAATTTTTCCAAAACCTCCAATTGTGAAAATCAAATGGAAGCAGGGTGCATCTAGAGACTTAAGCAAAAGGTTTGTCACCCAAAAGCAGTGATTGTAGAAAAATTTGCATTTTCATTTACTCAAGATTTTTCTGTGAAAAATATCACAGCCCGCTTAAACCTTTTCTTATTTTTCTATTAGCATAAGAAAAGGTATCTTGGAAGTACCTGGGAAGCAGATTTTATAATCCCTGTATTCATTTTCCTAGCACAGAATATGTAGCCTCAGAATATGTAGCCTCAGAAGTTAAAAATTCTCCAAATGGTTACAGACCAATTGTACTTGGGCAACAATGTGAAACCTTTATGTAGTGGCTGAGAAAACCTAATGAGACGTGTTCCTCTGTAGTGATTGAGAGCCCAGCTCAGCCAAAAAGCCTCGGGAATAGAGTGTGGGGGAAAGGAGCAGTTTGTTATCAATCCAGAAACTGCCATCTCACATGCACAAGCCCAGAAGAGAGAGATCAGTGGCTCTAGCTCGTTTTGCTGCTTGGTGAACAACTGCCCTTGCTGAGCACAGCAAACCTACAAAAAGCACCAGGACAATGTCAGAGTGGCAGATTGTTCCAGCCCTTCTGTGCAAAGTATGGATGGGACACAGAAGGGCGTCAAGTGGCTGCATTAGGGCCCACAGTAAGAGGGGACAAGGCTGAACTGTTCCTGTAATTCTCTGGGCAGGGACACTCCACAGGGTGCAGCAACAGCTGGGTGCCACTGCAGTTCCAAGTTCTGCAGCTCTGGCTCTCTGGGAATGGGGGGAGACAGCAATAACTGGGGAGCTGGAAACCTGAGTGCCCAAATATGGAGATTACCTTTCTGCATTGTTCTCTCAACTACTCGAGTTTCTCAAAAGCTGCTTTACCATATTGTGCATAGGTGGTGCACCATAGCTCATGCTTCTGACTTTGGTTGGCATGTTTTATCTAGAATCTGTCATATTTTGTAGGGCAAAGAAAGTGGAACTGCTATTCATATGCAAAGAATTAAAGACACAAAATGGGAGGAATCTTGCATAAAACAGTAGCTAAAGGTTCTTCCAAAAGACTTTTTTTTTCTACTAGATAAAAATTCACTTTGCAGTTTAAAAACATCTCTTTTTTTTTTTTGTTTCTTTAAAAAACCCCCGCTTTTGTAACAATAGAAACAAAACTATTTGGATGCAGAGTTTCCTTTGTATATAAGAATTTAAATGTGCTTTCAAGTGTATTCAAATCACATTACAGCAGTGGACTGGCATCCTTGTCTGCATCCATCTGTACCAGCAAAGAGGTTACCACCTCCAGCTTTTTGTCACCTCCCACCTGCCAGAAATTACCACCCTCACTGCTCTATTGCCAGTGCTCCAATGTTGCCCATTTGCTGTGAGGAAAATTGGCTGGCTTACCTCACATCACCTGTTTTAACTGTTTAAACTGCTCAAGTTTATAATGCTTGAAAGAAATTTTGGCGTGTTAATGTGAACTGATCTCCGACAGGAGCTGGATGAAAGTGGGAACTGTCAGGAAGTGATAGAAGTGGGTGGAGTGCTACAGGCAGTAATCCTTCACTGGCCAAGGATGTTTGTTCATGGCCTGAGACACGTACATGCAATCATTCTCCACCTTCTGGAAAACTGCCTTACTAATATTTATTCTTCAGTCCTTACACTTTCAAAATGGAGATTAGATATATTGGCTTGTGTGTGATGTTTACTCCATTCTACTGTGGACATTAGAATCTTTTCACTATAGTTTAAATATACAGAAATTAGCTATAAATAGACAGAGCCCATGCATTTTATTGTAATCTTCTAGCAAGCAATAATATCAATTTATCAAATTTCTGTGCCCAGAAATAATTTCTAATTATTCACTTTTATTAATCATCAGAAACCTCTATAATTATCCTAAGGCTTTCTTTCATCTCTAAGCCATCATTTTGTTCATCTCTAGTGACCAGCCTGGTAGTACAGTCAGAAGATAAACAGTACAGATGAATAGAATTATTTGCCTCTTCATGTCATGCCTGGAACACCAAGTAGGTGAATTTATCAGCTTTGTTATTGGGCACTGCATTTGAGTTCAACCTAGAATTCTCAGAGCTAAGTTTTTTACATAAAAACTAAGCTAAGTCACAGAAGGTGATAATGTATTATACACTGCCAGAACATTTTGTTTTCCATGTCTCCTCTCTCCAGTTCATTGCATACTTTCCTTTTCCCTCCGGTCTATCCCTTCAAAGCTGTGATAATATCCAGTAAACATCCATATCAGATTCTAATTTTAAAAAACACATTGTGTTCAATATTTGCTTTAGAAAATATAGCCTCCTATTGCATTGTGCTGTTTTATATGGACTGAGAAAATCCACATGCCTAGAGACAATTCAAATCTTTCCCTATAGCAAAAGCAACCAAATATAGCACAGGGACATGTGTTTTTCCAAAAAAGATGCTCTGTAATTCTGCACATGGGACACTCATCCTGTCATCAGAGCAGGTTCTAGAGCTGGAGACTTTCCAGTCTCCCTGAATGTCTTCATGACTTGACTGAAAAGCCAAACCAAACCAAATTCACCATCACCTCTGCTAACTTGGTCATTAAAAGTCTGCATGATGCAAGAAGTGATCTTACATTGGATACTGCTTTTTAGGCTGGAATAATGTGAACGGTTCAGTGCCAGCTGCCAGCACTGCCTTTGTCCACTGCAGAGTCAGCTGCAGCCAAGTTTGTTCTCATTCATGTCTGCATCTTGGCTGAAAAATGACATTTCTGGTAAAAAATAGGAAATAAGCTGAACATCACCAGCATACTAATGAACCCCAAATTCCCTTGCAGCTGCTGGTAGGCCAGCAAATCCTGCTAAATGAGCCCCACAGCACTGTAACAAGGGGGCATGTGCCACTGCCCTCACCATCCAGTTCTCAGGTTCTCCTGGTTGAAAAATGCAGAAAAAAATCTGCAGGGAAAAAGCCATTTATTCCAACAGGGCAACAGGTTTTTTGGGCTTATTGAAGTCTCATAAGTGAAGAAACTAGCATGGACAGTTGGAAACGCAATTTTAGTTAAGGAAATGTGGAACTGCATTCTGTGCTTTACTGACAGGGAATAATGATAGCAGAAATATTCTGTGCCAATTCCCTGATCTTGTGCTCTTCCTATAGCCACGAGGAGAGGGATAATGTGCATTCATACTAATATCTGGGACAATGTGGG
The DNA here is from genome assembly GCA_013396955.1 of Regulus satrapa. Lineage (NCBI taxonomy): Eukaryota > Metazoa > Chordata > Aves > Passeriformes > Regulidae > Regulus > Regulus satrapa. The sequence continues at coordinate 349,212 of VWZN01017234.1, forward strand.
AATTAATGGTAACAGGGAAGCAAAGGTCTGTGCATCCACATTCCCTGGCACAGCACGTCAGGCTCTTGCCTGTGCTCCTGAGTTCTTCCTCTCAAAGATGCACGTCATACACCTCAGTTGTAATAACTATAGCTATTTTCTTTCTATTCTGTAATGAGAAAAGAAATGAACACAGGATGATTTTTAGCCAAGCAGTTATGGGTGTTCTTTTGTTTTCTTTAAAACCTAACATTGTATGTTTAATTTAAGAAAAACTTATTCAAGATCAGTAAAATGTAAAATGTTAAACAAAAAGAAAAGAAAGTATGTTTCTAGCAATAACTTTTTTACTGCTTGATCAGGCACTTGAAAATTTTATTTCTGGCAGAAGAAGAAAGAATATATTTGAACCTAATTTGTCACAGAAATAGTTCTTGTTAGACTGAAACTACTGGGCAGTAGATTTGGGAGGATACTGGGGGACATCTTGGTCAGTGAGTCCTTTTATATTTAATGAGCATGTGAGTTTGGCCATGTGATACAGCAGACATGAGATCTAGCTTAGGAAGTTTACTGTTGTCTTTTCTTTTTTTCCAGATAGTAACTTGTCTCTGGTTTGGAAATTACAAAAACTCCAACTTTGCCCTAATAGAGTTTCTGATAGCTATAGCTATGGTAAACAGACTGATAGAATATTTGAATTATTAAATTAATAGAACTACTGATTTTCTGTGAATTTTACATAAATATTTCTCAATATAAATTGAGAAATTATGGGTTTTTTTTCCTGTGAGTGAAAATGCTTCTGTATTTCTGCCAAAATTTTAGGAAAGTACTAAATCAGTAATTTCTATAATTATTTATTCTGTAGAGCCTTAGTAATTAAAGTGATTTTACCTTAACCTAAAGAAAGAGAGAAAAATAAATAACTTCAATCAACCATCGAGGGTGTGACAAGCCAGTGGAAAGTGGCAGATGATGGTTTATGATAATTTAACTATAGAAAGAAAACCCCAGCTGATACTGAGCTAATTGACGAAAGGAAGGTCAAAGAGAACTTTAAAGAAAAAGAACTAAAACACACCACCACCACCACCACCTCTCCATCCCAATTTTAGTTCAGTGCTGTGATTGTTATCCTGCCCAATTTGGGTGTTTCTGGTGCAATCTGTACAACACAGATAAAATGAGAATTTATAACCAAATACAATGTGGGGCACACTTTGGCTGCTGTCATTGGAGCAATGGGCAACCACCTCTGTGCTGCACTTTGCAGGCATCATGTCTGCTATTGCTGATAGGACATTGCTGTGATTAAATTGACATTTCAGACTTTGCTGTTTGTCAGATTGGTCTGGGGTTTGGGGTTTTTTTGGGCTGGGTTTTCTTGTGGGGGTTGGTATTTTGGTTTTTCTTAAAGTGTCTCTCTGATAATAGATAATCCATATGCAACTGTGTCGATAGCTGGTGCATGTTATTGCTTCTCAGGCCCTGTCTCTATCAGCTGCAGATGCCTCACGTGTTTTCCATGGGGGCTGGCTCAGCTGTTAGAGATGAAAGTGAAGCTCTTTGTTGCCTTTTTTATTCTTCTTGTTTTGCAGCGGTGTCATGGGTTTTGTTCAGATTTATGGGAGATTGCCTAGACTAAACAACTGCCACTGCAAGCAGCAAAAGCCACGCTCTATTCAGTTCATTTTTGAATTAGAACCCTCTATTATCCCTCTACAGTGATTTTAATAACTCCCATATTTTTCTGCTATAGATTCACATAAAGGGCATGTTATTTTTTTTTAAAAGATAAATACATGTTCTTCTACCTGGACCTGACAAATCTATTAGCCAAACCTTCCATTAATAGAAGAAAGAGCTTCCTTTATTTTGCACAGGTTCTTTCCTAACCTTTAAAGTAATTAGCTGTAATTATGCTTCTGTGTAATGACAGGGCTGATACTCTAAGTATTCTGAATTTTAATTTTAAGCAGCACTTATTCTAATTTCTGTGGTGCTGTGCAGTCCTGAGGAAGTGCTCCGTGTTGTAGCCACCTTTGGGGTTTCATTTATTGAAATATGGGGAGAATTATTCCTTAAAATGGATGTTCATTTTGTCATAAGCACAGTTCTTAGTCTCTCTCTCTCAGAAGCTTTATCACTTCTTTTTTAGCAGCTTGACAATTTACTTAATCCTGGACAAGGGTTTTTTGGGAATGGAAATAGGGATTTTTTGGCTTTTATTAACAAACCTAGTCTTCCACTGGTATAAGATTATTTTTCTGGACAGGCTATGCTCCACACACATTTTGTAGCTGCCACCCGCTATGGACAGAGTTCTTCAGGACAAGTTGGATAATTGTGTAGCATAAAAGGTTTGCAATTGTTTTTACAACCTCTGTCATAATGGTTCATTTTATAAAACTGTCCTGAGATATCCTCAGCCACCCTTGTCAGCTGAACTTTGCTAGGCTGCCACATTTAACTGACCTATAATTTTCACATCAAAATATTTTTATGTGTATTTTCTGGTATATCAGACTGAACTTTAGAAATGCTGGAAGCATCCCAGAAATCACAAGAGAGCTCACAAGGGCATGGCAGTATTTCTCACAGTGCTTCAGTATCTTTGCAGTTCCAACTAGAATCAAGTAGAAATTAAATAACAATAAATTTGTCCAAAATTAATGACTTTTAAATTTAGTGTTATTTGTTCTTTATCTCTCCGAGTCTATTCAGTGGTTTGAGAGAGACAGTGGTCTCTGTTTCCTTCAGATATGCAGAATAATTGATAATTATATTGCAGATAATTCCCAATAGAGATGTTTGAGCTCAGCTTTTCTGGAAAATTAGATAATAAAATGTTATTTATCTGAAATATATGTGGAAGAGAAAAGAAATATACTTTGAATATTTCCCTTCAAATTCCAGATAGAATTAAATTATTCCTTCCTTTTAGAGGAGAAGTGAAGAATAGAAGGACTATAAACATGCCATGAGAAAATGAACTTCTAGTCCCCATTCGCTTATCTCTTTTGTCCCTGACATAAAGTTGAGAGAAACAATCCTTGTATTAGTTCAGACGTTCTCAGCTGAGTTCCGATCATCCATTTATATTTCTGCTATCCTGAAGTCCAGGTGGAAACAGTATAGTCCATTGTTAGTTCATCATCTTTTAAAGGCATATTATTATCTACTGTAATAAAGAAGAGTCCCCAGGCCAATGCCTGCTGGGTCTGGAATGGATGTTGAATGGGAAAAACTATGAAAACATCTTCATAGATCCCTCATTATTTTTCTTGAATAGGTTATTAATAAAACCTAAAAACTGTTTGAGTCATAATCTTGCTATAGTTCTGTTTGGACAGTATATTCCTCTGGACACAAAGCATGTTCCAAGGCTGTGTGTGCAGTGCAAAATCATCCCGAAGGGCAGAGACCGCCAAGGGCCTAGCGGGACAGCAGCAGCCACAGCTTCTCCTAATTCCTCTATTTCTTCTGTCAGAGAGCTGCGGGCTCTGCTGAGCGGCGTTTGGCAGTAAAACCCGCAAAGCTTACTGCAGGATTTCAGGGTAGAGAGCTGCTCCCTGGCACTGAGGCACCCTAAACCTCCCCAGCAACAGATTAGAGTTGAGTCAGCCTTCCTCATCTTGTCCTTGGCTCTGCAGGATGGGGATGTGTCAGCAAAGAGAGACTTTGGCCGGCATGCTGGGAACACGCCCAGACAGTCGGGCACACTTTGCATTTACAGTGGATGTGGTGTGGGTGTGCAAACACTGATTCCGTCCAGCAGCGCTCCTGGGCCGCCTCCTTTCTTCCCATGCCTACAAGGCTTGGGACTTAACTGCTGGTGTGCTTTGCTCTGTGCAGCTGGGAAAGATAACTCTGTCTGGAGGCAGAAATTAAAAGTCAGTGTAGCTTTGAGATACGTCTAAGAGCCTTTATGAGTTTAAATCTTGCTGCTGCTGTATTAGTTTGGAACTAGACATGCCCAGGGCATATTCTGTGAACATCATTTGTTTGAACAAGGGGCTGTAGTGGTTGTGCATGTGATATTAAAAGTGAGTACTTAAGAAAGATGTTGCCGACTCATAGACCTGTCAGATAAAAGCAGTATTCAGAGAGGACACAATAGCTGACCTTTCGCCAGCTTGAATATAAAGTTAACTTTCAGTAGGACTGTGCAGACTGTACTGAAAAGGAGGGCAGAGTATCTTGTGGAGAAAGAAATATGAAGTGTGGAGACAGAGACAAGCTTTAAGTGTCTTATGTGATCTCTGATAAAACTATTGCTCAGCAAATAAGGAGTTTGTTTGGAGGACTCTCTTTCTGTATTGTTCTGTTTGTCTTTTAATCTAATTGCAAAGTCTAAAGACTGTGGATAAAATGTATTAACACACACAGTAATTTAACACACAGCACAGGAACCATTAGCTGAGGCCCATGGTCTCTGTGATGGATGGGGAAACAACATCTTGGCCAAGAAGAGAAAGAGACCTGGAATCTGAGTCAATGTTACTGCAAAATGATACTAAACATCTCTTCAAACCCCAAACCTTATGGAGGATGTCTGAAATTTGCCTAGGTGGCTGGACCTTCCTCTAAAAGCTGTCTTGCAACAGATTAATTAATGCAGACAAGCTTCATAGAATCACAGAATGTCCTGAGTTGGAAGGGACCCCTCAGGGTTAAGTTCCACTTCTGGCCTGCACAGGACCTCCAAGAATCCCACCATGTCCCTGAGAGCATTGTCCAAATGCTTCTTGAACTCAGACAGACTTGGTTTTTTTTCTTTTTTTTCCTCCTATGGGGGCAAACCATTCTCTTTATAATAGCTTCTGATGTTTCAGACAGCCATTATGACAGGATGAAATACTTCTCTGTATTTAATTATCAAGTTTTTAATTTGAATTTATCAGGAGGCTGGTTGTGTCTGCAAAATTGTCAGGCAAAGGAATCTTCTAAAAATAAAAAGTTGTTAGCAAGATACTCAGTGTGCATAAGATGAAGGAATTTATAAATAGATTTGTGAAAAATTGAGCTCATTATAAAATAAATCGAAGATAGATTTTTAGGGATATGGCCATGTTTCAAAGTTATTTTAAAGGAGCCTGAATCTCCACTGTGGAGATTCGTCTCATCCTTTCTCTGCACCAGGTATTCTCCAGCCCCACAACAAAGGGCAGTGATAGGAGAGAGCCTGTGTGGCAGGAAGCAGGATTTCTGTTCATGATAGTTTCTCACAGTGCTATGTAATTGTACTGCATCAAATTACTTTCTGCTTGTTATATGTTTCAGCCACAGTGAGAAATTTGTTTAGACATTGTAAAAAAACATTTAAAAAAATAACAAAAGTATGTAGATTTGACATATTGTGCTTTTAAAAATGGAAATCCTGCTCAGCCTGGCTGTTAGCCATTCATCTTAGTAACGAGACCTTTCAAAGTTGCTTTTGAATGAAAATATATCTGGAAATAAAATTATTATCTGCATTTAATTACATTATTTCAATTTTCATTCCAAGACCCATGATTTACTAATTCCTCATAATTGGAAAGATAAGCCTTATCCTCATGTTCTCAAAACCAATTAGATGATAAGAGAAAGTGCCTGGGCAAACAGTTTGTCTGTGTCATGAGAGCAGAACGGAGACGTTTATGCTGAAATGGAAGTACAGGTGGGATGCAGCTATGAAAGGTTTTTGTTCCGCACCAGGATGAGTGAACTCACCAGGAGTGCACTTTAAAGCTCCCCATGCTTTGGTTTGTCCTGAGGAGCCATCTGGGCACACAAAGCAGGGTTCCTTCAGCCTCATCCACACCAGAGCCAGGGCTTTTAGAATGTAGCTGATGTGCTCCAACTTCCCTGGTCCCCCCAGAAGGAGACAGAACCAGCCCAGAGTAATTCCCAGCACTTCCCTGCCACAGAGGCCTCCCTGGGCTCCCTTTGGTGTCCAACACAATGTCTCACTGCTCAGAGCTGCTCTTATTGCACAGTTGGACATCTTGCAGTGACATGATCTAAATGTGATGAATGACATAATTATAATCCAGAGCAAGACTAATAGCTGCCAGTGAAGAAGAAATAGTATTTAGAACAAATACAAAATATTTTTAAGAAGAAATAATAGATTAAATAAAACAAACTTCTGCTCTCTTTCTTATACACCACATTCTTTTAGACTTTAAATTTATACTCTCTTGGAAGCTGAGGGAGACCATGGATTAAATACGAAATTCTTTGTTATGTTCCCATATTTGGTCACAATACTGCAATGGAGTGTGCACCAAAGCAGAAAGAAAATGTGTTTTTATTAATTGAATATTGGGGTCTTTTTCTTGCTTATTGTATTTGGGGAACTTATTTTCAGTCTCAAGTGAGATATTTAGTAAAAATTAGTTTTAAACCCAGTGAAAAGTAAAAAAACAAGAAGGAAATACATCTCTTTAATTGCTTTCAAATTCCCATATTGGCATGCCACTTTCTATTACTTTCCTTCATATTTTGCTACTGTATTGCAAGCAGCACTGATAGCCTGGCCTTACTTATTTTTTATTTGCAGTTCTATTTGAGAACGTGAATATTTTATCTGACTCCTTCACAAAACAAGAAACATCTCAGGGAATTGCATCATTTAAGAAACTTGTTGGGATGTTAAGAGCATAGCTTGATTTCAGGGACCTAATCTTCAGATAATAATAATACGTTCAAGAATTGTCACCAGGAGATGCACTGGCTGCCTGGAAATGTCAGGCCAACAAAGTATGCCAGAGCAGATTCTTTCAGGGTCAGATTCCTCCTCTGAGATAACAGCTGTTGTACTAAAGTATATTTAATGTCTTAAACGTTTGATCTGAAAGATGCTGAAAGGTATGGGAAGAGTTCAAAGATACAACAGCAACTTGGGGGTCTCCATTTAGTGAAAATGATTTAAAGGGAATAATCCTTATTAAGTGAAATTGTGAGTGAAATACCAATGCTCATACACAACTTAGCTGATGTTTGGTTGCTTATAAATATACATTGTACATTGAATTATTTTCATTTTAAAGTTCTCCAGTGAGCAGGGTGATACACATGCCTTCTAATCCTGAGATACTGGAGTCACAGTCCCTCATGTCACAACAACAAACAGATTTTTGTTTTCAGTTCTCTAATTTTGCACAACTTTTTTGGTGAAACAGAATGGAAACTGTATATAATGTCTCCTAAAATAAGTACTGCCCTCATTCTTTGAATGTGTCCGGTTCCTCTTTATTTGGTAAACAGATTTTCTACATAGATATCCAAGGCATCCCAGGACCTTGATGTACTAGGAATGCTCAGCAACCATTACTTGACTTTGTAACCTTATAAATGAATGAGACAACTGGGTTAGAATCATCTCGATGAGTTAGAAAATTATTCTCTTTTCCTTTTTGAGAGTTAAATAGGAGTTAGTAGTGCTTGTTTCTGTAAAGAGGTTTGTCTCTGTGAGGGAAAGTGATCCTGATACATTTGACATTCTGTCATAGTGTTTAAAAGGCTTGATTTTACTCAGATGTCCAGAGATTTAGTTCCAGAATTCCCATTATCCTAATTAGTTCAGCAGAATGAAACCTACTCAATGCACTTCCAGGCAATTATTTCCCCCTTCAGCTGCTGGCATGATACTAAAAGAAATAGATCATGTCATTTATGTGTTCCCAGAAATACACCTTGTTAACTGTACCCTGGAGTCAGGAAATCAAGTGCCTAAATAATGAAAATGCTACAAATGTGCATTGTTGACAATTATGAAAAAAGACCGAGACACTGTTGTCAGCATCACATCTCAGTTTGTGGCACTTCCTTTTCAAGAAGTGGCTAAAACAAATGAAAAATCAGTGACCCTGATTCATCTTAATAATGGTAGTATCACTGAACGAGTGCAGGCCAGAATTTTGATGCTATTTGTATATTAGTTTTAGAGGAAATGCATTGCTCTCTTCAGTGGGACAAAGGAAATTATTCAAGAGTGGGATGAGGAGGCTAAAAAGAAGGATTCCAGTGGTCACACTGACTGCTCTCATAGTAGCTAGAGGCTCAGGGCTTTTTTGGTGTCTAATTGAAAGCAGAGGTCATAATACTGATCATGCTAAAATTGTCACTATTCAAGTTACTTGTGCTTCAAAATTGTGGAGTTGTTCGTTAAAATATTGAGGACTTTAAGGGTGGTGTAAAAAGCTAAGGGGCTGGCTGACCATTGCAGCCACAAAGTTGATGTGTTGTGTCACATGGGAGGGATTGCTGCTCCTATTTCCCAGCTCTGTGAGCTGACATTTGGCTCTATGAAACTGTGGGAGAGTGCATTGCCAAGTGGAGCTGGTGGGGACAGACACAAACCTGAGCACAGCTCCGAGTGACACAGACAGCCCAGTCTGGGGGACGTTGTCAGCTTTCAGCTGCTGGGTTGCATGCCCAGCTGCTGAGGAGCTGCCTCTTCTCTGTCTGCACTGAGCTGGGCCTTGGATTTTTTAAAGCAGTGTTTGTTCAGTGTTTCTCATGCTCTGCTTTTCAAGTTGAAAGGAATGGTAGTAGGAATGGCTTTCAATTGTTTCCAACTATCTTCCAGAAGACAGTGACTTGTTTCTGGAGGTGAATCCTTTAGGTGCCTGGTTCTCACACAGGAAGTTCCATAAGAAATATTTGCTAGTTTTATTTTGGATGATATGTTGTTCTTTTGACTCCTGCTACAATTTTGCTTACTCTTTGTAGAAAATTTATCTCTAAAGGTCACACTGGCAGTTATCTCATAGACCCAAAATAGCTGATTTTAACACATTTCTTTCTCCCCTCTTTCAAATAAATCCTGCAACTGCTCTGAAGCAGTGCTTTTCACTAATGAGAGCTATTGCTGGGCTCCCCTGTTAAGACACTTTGTTAGAAATGTGCCTAACATACAAAAGTGATGGCTTTCATCACTTCTTAGCCACTGTCACAATTAGGATCAGTGTTTTATTTGGAGCTCAGTGATTCAGTTCCGATCTCTCTAATTCTCAAGGGAGGCTGCTCACAAGGGCAAAAATTCCGTTTTCATACAGATTGTCTTCAAAGTACTACATAAAACACTACCTTAAAAGAACAGCACTGTAATTGAGTGGGGTATGAATTGTCTGTTACCTGGTAGAAAGGTAAAATACAGCACCACTACTTTAAGTAAGAGCAGATGTCTTCCTTTTCTGACTAAGAGTCTTTTTAGACATTTGTAGAATTTCTTTGTTTTGGAACAGTTTCATCATATCTCTTCTTCTGTAGATAATTTGGTGCATGGGTCAGATACAATTTTATCAAAGGCCTATTCACATGCAAGAGAGCAGTCTCATGTTTCTAAAGAGGAGCAAGTTCTGTGATTCTTTCAAAGATGTGAGCAAATTCTGCACCATATTGAGTGTCCTTTGGCTGCAGGTAAAGAATTCAACAGCTTGTGGGAGTGCTAATTAGCACTAATAATAACTTCAATGACCTGCCTTGGCTTTAAAATGCCTGACAGAAATTGTCCTGTCCTTGAAGGACAGAGATTTTGTTTCTGTGTATGTCTGATTAGGGATGATCATGCCTACATGTTTCTGTGTTTAGCGATCACACATGATTACCGAGTGAGTGCTTGTGAGTGAATAAAAAAGAAGTGGATGGTGTTGCGGAATCAAGAGGAAAAAAGGCAAAGAGACCTCCTAAAAATACTACATCAGAATTCTGTTATTAAAGGGATTTCTCTTTAGTCTAAATAGCCTTATTAAAACTAGAAATAGTAATAGGAAATCATTAGATTAGGAATTGGATTATTCAAAATTAAACCTTGTCTCTCTAATTTTGGTACTTTTTCTGTGGCTGCTCTGCTGAAATATGTATGGAAGGTCTGAGGAAAATGAAAGCAGTAATTTGAGCAAGTACACAAAAGGTTTCAAAGTATGGAATTTTTATTTCATATGAATAATAGGTTACTGATGGTGCAGAAAGCAGCTGTATCTTCAAGGATATTTTCCTAGACCTTTCTAATATAAATTTTATTAATGCTAGCCAGAAAAAAATAATTACTTTTATGAGCTGGAATGATAAATTAGAGGATTTACTGACTTCCTTTTCTTCTGCTGAAGTGATTTTTAAAAATCAGTCAAATTCAAAGAGAAGAAAGGGTCTTTAAAATACTAATAGATATTAATACATATTGGATATTAATATCCAAAACTTAATTGGACAATGGAAACGCTGGTAAGGTAGTAGGTTTGTTTATTTTTAAAATTGAGGATTAAAAGTTTAAAAATTGTGAATCAGTGTTTAGTTCCTAACTAGACATTTGGCTTCAGTGCTGCCCAAGCAACTCTAAGCAGACTTCTTTCCTATCTTGCTGCCACCCACTCACTGCTGCCCTCCTGTAGTCCCATCATTGCCCAGCCCAACTGGTCTCTTAGTTGCAGAGCCAACAAGATCAGGGAGCTTATCCAGCTAAAAAGTAGCATGACCAAGAAAAACTGGGATTGTTTTTCAACTGGGTGTGTTTCCAAGCTGATTGGCTACAAGAGGCACTGTGGAGTCACTTCATGACTCCAGGGAAGTGTGCTGGCACAGTGGAGAGTCCTCGGCTGTACCTGCGGTATTGGCCAGAGGGAAGGGCTGCTCAAGTTGGTAATGTCACCAAGTGGGTCATGAACTGCAGTCCTTCCCTTTGCACTGAGGTTTCTGCCATCACTGGACACTTACAAAGCACATAAAGTCAAGTATTTGAGGCCTTGCTTTTCCCCAGAGCTGCAAAGGTGTGGAATGTCTTTAGTCTCGTTTTGGTTACTGTTAAAGAGTATCCTAGAAATCAAAGAGCAAAGAATATTCACATTTGATTGCCTTATTGCAGTCAATTAAGCCTACTCGGGAACACGGATGTGTATTGAGGGACTAACTTGCTGTACAGAAAGAGGGAAAATATTGGTTTACTGCATTTTCCAGCTACCCACACCATGCCAGAGAGTGCAATAAGCAATCGGTGTGGAAATACCCAAGGCAGTTCCAGCTCACAGAAAGTCCGTGGGGAAAGCTACTGCACTTAAATGAAATGAAGGGATATCTGAAACAAGCAGTCTTGCATCTGGAAATTCTAGGGAGCCAGAGTGTTCTGTAGTACAACAGTTGTGTGGCTGTGTTGATTTTGAAAAACAGAAACACGGGTAGTCAGTAGCTGAATTGTGACTTAAAGGAGATTACAGAGGAGCTGTAAAAGATCCTTCAATCACTTGTTAGAGACACAAGATTCATCTGTTTGGGTTGGTCTGGACTTGGTCCAGAATGTCTGAAAGGGAGATCAGAAGCAATGGATGCTGGGTTTGCAGGCTGCTAAGTGCTGCTCTCATGCCTATGTTGTGATAAATCCTTCTCAGCTCAGAGTATCCAGGCCCTGAGCAGATGTCTAAGAATTTGTTTCCCTTTTGCACATCAGGATTATCATATTCAAAGCATCCAAAGTGATTTTTTTCTAAAGCCAGTTTAAGAACTAGCATTGATACTTCATAGATTGAAAAGAACTAATAATTTAAATATTTTTGGTAGGTCCATAAATATCAGCTCTTTTGATGGTATTCAGGGAAGTAATGTTTTATTGAAATGAAAGGCAAGAGATGTCTTAAGGGTAAGCAGTTGTCATGTGGAATTAATTGACTAGCACTTGATGTTCTGTAAAGTTGAACAGTGAATGAATATACACAATATTCATGACCTGGAATAGAAAAATAGAAGGGGTCATGGGATCATAAGAGAAATCCTAATCCAAGGTGTAAACCTATGAATCTATTAAAATTCCAAAGATGGGTTTGGGAAAAGGGATGTGAAAAAATTCCTCTTGGATGGACTAGTACATTGTACTCCTGGTTTTATTTTTATCCTCTAAGAATCTCTGTGGTAGTTGTGCTAATTTCTGTTACCTAAAATTCCAGATAGAACACAATGTATTCAGCAGCCCTTCCTGTGAGCTATGATTTAGGGAGATTAAAATAGTAAGCAGCACAAGTCTCTCCTCTGGGAGCTGGATCACAGACTGTAAGTTTGCTTCAGTTCCAGATCTCCATTGCATTCTTTAGGGTGACACTGACATTACCAAGCCAGAAGGTGCTGAGGGACACATGTCTTGGCTGAAGTTTCTTAAAGAAGTTGCAGTTCTTTGAATTAACATATTAAAGTAAAAGATCACATTGTGGTCACAGAGCATATGAGAAGAGACTAAGGCTGTTTAAATAGCATACGTCAGGATCATGCTGAGCTCCTCTCTCCAGGAAACAGTGCAGAGATTGTTCTTGGGATGGATGTAGAGTTTTGACAGAGAAGGGAAGGCACATCAGGTTTGTGGAAAGAGTGAATCCTGATGGTATCTGTGCCCTAAAAAACATGGGGAAACCTCTCAGTGCTTTGTGGGACACACTACTGTCCTGGTGTAGAATGGAGGTTGAAGCATAGCAAGCAAAAGCTCATGTTAGCACATTCTCTGTATTTCACTGTGTTTAAAATGCTGGTGCCTTTTTGGCTAGAGGATTGCTTTCAGGGTTTCTTTTTCCTCTGCCCACCTTGGTGTGCCCCAAAGAGCAGTAAGCACAGGTAGGTGGAACAGGGGGAATTGTTTTTGTGGTGAAGGCAGTGAAGGCGCAGCTGCTCTCACTGTTCCATTGCAGAGCACTGCAGTCAGCCACAGAGTCTAGGGATACTGAATTGCATGGTAGTGGTCAATGAAAGCCTGAAGAGTAACTTCAGTACTGCTCACTGAAATGTTTTGTGTGGGAACCTTTACAGAGCTTTATTGGGATTTCTGATTAAAACACCTCATTAGTACCTCAGCTTTCATGACCATTTGATTTCATCTACTAAGAAAACAATGATTTATGATATTCCTTACAAAAAACCTGTTCCAAATTAAAAGAACAAGCTCTACTTTCTATTCCTGGGTAAGCAGAAGGTAAGCATGATGGATAGAGACCACAGTAGATTTTCAGATGATGTGCCAGGTGGCTTTCTGTCTGGTTTCTAGTGCTGCAGAGATCCACTCACTAATGTTTTATACTGGTAGCTGCATTTTTAAAATTTTTTTTTTATATTTGAGTATTCTCCATTCCCTTCTTTCCTTCTCTTAGGTCTAGACTCTAATTCTACAGTCCACTCTGCTCATTTCTGTACTGACAGAAGAGCAGACCAGAGAATTAACTGTAATCTATCACAGTTCCCTCCATTTGCTCTGTTTCTTGAAAACATACAGAAACTGCTTTGGAGTTACTTTTAAGTGTTCAGAACAGATTCCATTTGTCTCCTGGTTGCAGTTGGTCCTTATAACATGAAAAGCAGATTTGGGGAATCCTGCACAGATACAGTCTGTGCTTGGTACTGAGGGTGAACCCCTGCTCTGGGTCATGCTTCATCCAGCTTACTCTCATTTGCATAAACACATTAAATGCAATTAGGGCTGTCAGGTTTCCTTGTAGTTTAGCTAAGTACTGTGGTGTAGGTGGCAATTTATGTGTTGTCGTAGACAAGCTATTTTAGTCAGGATCAGTTATGAAATTGTTCAGATATTTGAAAGGTCATTGGGTTGCTGGCTCTAGTGAGTCACAGAAGAGTGATATTGAAGCATTAATAGGGACTGGAGTCTAGGATGAGACATTAAAAAGGAGTTCAAGTAGATTTCAGAGCATTTTTATATCATGTAATTCAGTAAGAAATATGAATCATTTACAGAGATGTATTTGGCACATGTGCTGGTCTCAGTTAGAACCTAGCCCACAGAAGTAATTGACCAATCAGAAAAGTGTACGCCTCTGTGCATACACATTTTAAAAATCGAGAACCCGGAAAAGAAGCTCTTTCCTTCCAGCGAAGACCGAGGTAACAGCTCTGCTGCACCCAGGCCGGGCTGACCCCCGCCGCATGGCCAGGGGGGGCTGGGCCCGGCCCGGCCGAGTCTTTTTTCCTTTGCACACCCCGAGCTAGGCCCGCATGGCCGAGAGGGCCCGGGGCCCTGGCATGGCCGAGAAGCTTCGAGATGCTTCTGCACAGGCACAGAGCAGCGGGAGGCTCCAAGCTCTGAACACAGAGCGGTGGGAAGCTCTGAGCTCCGGCATGAAAGCGGCGGGAGGGCCCGACCTGGCCGAGCTGAGTTCTGTTTCTCTTTGTATTCCTGAGAAAAACTTAAGACTAAAATGTTACTTCTGTTGAACATTACTGAGCAGAGGGAAGGAATGGACTACTGCGGCTACATGCTAGTTGTTCCTCCCAGCTTGGCCCTCATAAAGGATTATAAGCAGAGACTGCAAAGCAGCCCAGTAATATGGGCAAAGACTGGCAGCAGCCTGCACCTAAAGATAAAACCTGAGCTCAGCTTAGATGCTCTGTTCTTCGATTATTTTAGCTTGGTCTTCAACTTAGATTTCAATGTTCTACTGTGTGTTAATTCTGTTTGTTTGCGAGAGATTTAACCTTTTCTAAGACCTAGATTGAGATCTGCATACATCGATCTTCTCCTGAGTAGAAAAAACAGAGACTGGCAAAGGACAATGT
>VWZN01017234.1:363781-450626 GCA_013396955.1 Regulus satrapa
AGATGCACTTGTAAAGATTGCACCCCAAGAAAGACTAGAAGCCAAGTCTTTCTAGGGAAGTCACCATGGTTTTGCTAGAGAAGCTCCTCCTCTTGAGTAGATTGAAAGATTGTTTTAAGAGTGAGATATCTTTGAGTTTTGTCCTCTACATTGTTGTGTTGGTGAGAAAAGAAAAAAGAGTGCTAAAGGGGAAGAGAAGTGATTTACAGGTTTCATTCTAATTTCTACAAACCCGTTTAATTTGTCAATAAAAGTTTTCTTGGTTCTTCTAAAGTTTTAAGCCTGTTTTGCTTTTTCTCCTGGTCCTATCTCACAGCAAAAGATAAGAAAGTAGTTCTGGGAAGTGCAACCTCTGCACAAGATAAAAGTTATACCAAAATTACAGACTCAAACCGCTACAGCACAATAAACTGAAGTTTAAGTAATTTCCACATGTCCTAAGAGCACTGCTAATTCATAATGTTATTTCTTCCTCACGGTTCAGGCACTGAAAGTAATATTCTGTGTCAGTAAGTAGTAATCAGTTTCTGAAATGCAGTAGCTTTCATGTCTTTCTGAAAATATAGATAAGGGTTTAACATAGTATCCAGCATTCTTACAAATAATTAAACTTTTAAAACAATTTTTTTGAAGATTTTAAGCTCTCTTGTGAAAGCATCACATGGATAATGCAATTTTGTCAGAAAGTCCACATAATTGAATTATTGGTATTTTTATAACAACTCATAGAATTCCAGTCAAAGGTAAGTTCCGCACAAGTTTTAGTCTCAAGACATGATAATTACCTGGACAGTATATTAATTATACAGTGATTTGCCTGGTAAATAATATAGAATGTATTTTGATAGTGTATAGATATAGATAGAGATAGATATAGATATTTATTAGTACAGCTAAGGAATACACATACACACCACTGCCACCCCAATTTGAACATCTAATTTGAGTGACTTCTGGAAATGCAGATTGGCAAACATGGAGTTAAACATTAATTGATGTCCTCCAACATCCCTTGTGACCCATTGGTGCTGAAAGGGAGAAGGGTGGTGCTTGAAAGAGTAAGTTAATTCTTCACTCTGACACTATAGCTTACTTTGAGCCTGAGATGCATCGAGTAGAGCACAGATGATCTAATATAGACAAGATTTTAAAATGAAAGATTTCCTCTCAGCAGTGTTTCTATCTGATGGTTTACAATGTTAGCACTAAGATATGGGAGAAGATGCCAATGTAGCAGAATTTTAGGGCAGTTTGTCAACTCCAGACACAAAGCAGAATCAAACATATGTGTATGTTTTTATTTTTGTCCTTGGACCTACTCTGTCATCATCTTCTCCATGGTTCAGTGCCTCTCTCTGTAAGCAGTATACAAATTTAGAAAATGCTTTTCAGATCCAATATTTCAAAACATCAGAAGTTCAAAGTTTTGTCTCATAAAATTTGGGTTTTCAGATTGGACATGCTGGTTTAATTCCAGAGTGCATTATGTGTATAAATACCTTGTTTTCTCATACTCAGTGTTTCTACATCTCTTTTTCCTGTCATTTGTTGCACTTGGAGCAACACCAGGAATTCTGGAGGCCAAATAGGAGCCCAAATATAAACAGTATTATTGACAGAAAATTCAAAATATTTTGGTGGACCGGGCAAGCAAACCAGAGGATTTCTGTAATTTTTGCCAACTTCTCTTGTTTGTGCAACCATCTTGTTTTAGAAGCATTTCAGCACCATCAAAAGCTTTTGTTGGCAGATTAAAATGGGTATGTGGAAGGGTGTGCAATCCTATGCAGTTAATGCTTTTTGAGAATATTAGCAACTGTAACAATTTTTTTTTAAATTGAAAGGAGCAAACACAAAAGTTATCATAGTAACATAACTTTAAAACCAGTATATTTTTCTAGGCTGCAAAGTGTGCAAGAGGTCATTTTAACTTGGAGCATAGACATTAAACTTTTTTTTTTTTTTTTTTTGCAAGAGCCATAATTCGTAATTGACATCTAGCCTATGGCCAAAGCAGTGAACTTTATCACCCAGTCTTGGCATGTGCAGATAGATGGTCCCTTCTGTCTCTTTTGCCAGTTATTGCTCATGTTGCCAGGAAATCTTAATCATGCTGCTTGGAAGTGGCTGCTGGCCCATCCACCTGCTGCCAAGCTATTCCACTGGATAAGGAGTCTTTCTCAGCTTTAGCAAACATGCTCTTAGCTCCATCTAACATAGGTAAAAAGTCACTGTGCTAAGGCCCCCCAGGGGGACCATATGGTGCTAGGACTTACATCATCAGTGTTACACTGCTGTTGATGCAACCCTATTAATAACCCTTCAGATTCACATAGACTTGGCATAACTAGGTTTTCTAAAAGGAAATGTGTAATATAAACCTAGAGTGAACCAAAAAATAAGAAGAAAATAAAAGTGTTCTCTTTAATAATGAGTCACAGAATGGGTTGGAAGGGAGCTCCAACATCATCTAGTTCCAGCCCTCCTGCCATTGTCAGGGATGGCCCTTATAGGCCAGGCTGCTCAGAGTCCCATCTAGTCTGGTCTTAAACTCTTCCAGGGACCAGGCAGGCCCAGCTAGGCAACCTCTTCCAGTGCCTCACCACCCTCTGAGTAAAGAATTTATTCCTACTGTCTAATGTAAAAGTACCCTCTTTCAGTTTAAAACCACTGCCCCTTGTCCTTTCACTGTCTGCCTCCATTCCTCTTCCTCCATTTTATATGCCCTCTAAACGTACTGAAAGATGCCAGTGAATTCTCTCTGGAGGTCTCTCCAGAGTAAACAACCCCAACTCTCTCAGCCTGTCTTCATAGTAGAGGTGCTCCAGCCCTCTGATAATCTTTGTGGCATTTGGACCCACTCTAACAGGTCCACACATTCCCTGTGCTGAGGATCCCAGAGCAGTGTGTTTTTATTGATACTTCTTTGCCATTGAAATGATGTATTTGTGGTTAAACCCAGTCCTAGTCTTCTCTAGTTGGAGAAAAAGGAAGACAATCAGTTTAGTAGTGAGATTGCAGTGCCACATTATCGAGAACTGTTCTGTATGTTCAGGTTTCTCTGGTGTGATATGCAAGCACTACTCAGACAGCAAGAGTCAGAAGAATATAATGCTCAAGTCATATTTTGCAATCCACTGGTGAATTTTCGCTCATCATTAAGATGTTCAGTCACTTGCTTTAGTAGAAATATTGAAAGTTGTTTCACGCATGGATAGTTCCTTTATCATTTGGATTCCTCTTATTGTCTCTTTTCATGGGAAAAGCAAAGAGCCTTCTGTTAGTTAAACTATGATTATATTTTGCACCCTGTAGTGAAAATTTATGTCTGAAATTATATTCAGAGATTTTTCCAGATGACAAAAGGAAAAATAACTGGTTTAGATCACAGAAATTTTGGTAGAATTCTAAGACTCTTGGGGGCAATGCAAATCTTAAACACAGCCAGTCAGAAAATGACAGCAAATAGTTCTGCAGAACTTTTCCTGATAATATCACAATTAGTGTAATTAAGATATCATATCATATCATATCATATCAATCATATCAATCATATATTAATCATTAGTTTAACTGCTATCTGAACTTTCAAATTCCAGGACTTTTTGGACCATTATTTTTGTATTTCACAAAATTTAGCTCCTGAATCTCTGTTTAAGTGATCTAACTAGAAGTGATGTGAATTTAAACTTCAGAGGTGATCAATAAATCTATTGAAGTAAAGCAGAAATATTAATGGGTTTTAGACTTGTTTCTAAGGTCTAACTTTAGTTCTCTATCCCTAGTGTTTAAATGGCTCTTGAATCTTCTGTGCTTTTTGTGTTTCTAATAGTTTTTCTGCTTTTCAGGTAGAAATTATTATTTTGGTAGGTTTTTGGATACGATAGGGTATACCCCAGACACTGAATTTTGTTGAGGAATTCTATGTAGACTTTGATATGTATTTGCTACACCAAATATCTCTTGCGTGTGTAATCCACTTGGGGAATACTGAAAACATAACAGCTATTCAGATTTTTGTATGATCCATTCCTAGAGCCTGTGTATAATACTGAGGTGATAGCACTGCAGTACTTAAAACATAACAGAATTGGGTGATAGCTAAGATCTTACCTTCTCATTTGGGCAAAAAAATAGTGCAGCTCATCTGCCAGCTGTGAGACTGTCAAGTAAAAAGTGCTAGCTCAACATTATGCATTTTCATGTCAACTATTGTAGAACTCTGCTCTGCACAAGGAAGTGGAATAATGGAAAATATTCCCACCTACTTCTATGTCTACAGGAGAAGAATCAAAATAAATAAGAGTTTATGTATTGTCATGAAGAATCAAAATGAATATGAGCTTATGTATTTTTCACATGCTTGTAGAAAGAATCATCTTGGCTCTGTTTCAGGGATGTTATTTTTAGGTGCTTATTTCTCATTCCGGGATTCTGCTTTTAGATAATGAACCTTTGCCAAAAATGCCAAACTTCTTTCCTTCTCTATAAATGTACAAGAAGACCATGACATTTCAGAAACCCTCTGTGTTTTTTAAGGAATAACTCTGTGTGTTTTAAATTTGGTCTTTGACTGGTAATTCATTCCATCTTATTCTACATAATTAAGTCTAAAATAAAAACCTACAATATATATTTTTGTATATAACTTGATCAAAAATATTTACATACACTGATCTAAACTGATTTACCTGCTGCAGTTTAATCCCTATATGTTCTGATTTTATAATGTGATTTCTTTTACTGTATAGGTGGATACAATTATACAGAAAATAATTGAAGCAGTTGTTTATTTTCTGGATACACATGAATGAGTAGGACTTTTACACAGTGATTTTTCTAGAGAATGGCTTTCTCATAGACAATTGCTTGTGCTAGAATTATGTACCAGACACATCCCTGAGGAGGCTTTGCACTCCTGGTAGTTCTCTGCTGTAGTTCCTGCTAAAACAAGAGCAAGTGAGTTCCAAGGTAGAAGGATACCCAGGTAAAACAGATACCATGCTCACAGAAAGCTGTCTCCACTTGACAGCATTCAAAGGCCTCTTACACAGAGCAAAAATCTTTGCCCTCTTCCTTAGTGTGAGGTAATGCCTTACTGTCATTTGCATCTGCCTCAGTGAGAAATGAAATGAGGAAAAAGACTCCCTGAGGCTACCAGGTGCAGCCAACACACAGAAAACAAGCAGAGCTTTTCTGACAAATGAAATGGTTATAGAAATAAGGGAAGGTTTTGAGAACTGGGAATTACATTATCTTCTGGCCAAGGTTGGTGTGGCTGAGGTTGGATTAGGAAAAGGATACCAAGGGAGTAAAAGATGCAGAAATACACATTAATGCAAATGGACTGTTGGAATTGGACTGATTTAAAAGTGACAAGAGATGAGGGTCTTAGTTCAGCATAATGGAATGCCAGGGTCTTTAGCCCTGTAATACCCCCTGTAGCAGATCTAGTTAGGCTGTAGAGAGCCTCTGGAAGAAAATACAGTAATTTGTTTGCATTTTTAGAAATAAACCTTCTCTGTTTCTGAAATCAGTCTGTTGTCTCAGCATCCTATGATCTGGGCATATCTGCTAGTGCCAATATGACATGTGACCTGTCTGTGGCCCACAGGTAAGGTTGTAAACTGCAGAAGCAATGAGCAAACAAGTCCATGATAGAGGAGTCCTAGGTCATGAGGGGAAAGGGGGATGGAGAGAGTGAAGTGACTGACCTTGCCATAAATGATGCCACGGGTGGTGGGGGCAGGAGAACATGAGCTGCATGAGGCAGGACCCGTGACTGGGAAAGAACGGGGGGCAGTGACTTCCTCTCTCTGCCTAGTGGATCTGTGGGCAGCTAAACTTTGACCACACTGCAGTCTGAATAGATCTGAGCAAAGAGGATGGGAGAAGGCTCAAACTAAAGTTAGTGGTCTTCTTTTAGGTTCTCTCAAAAATACAGATTTGCTAAACATTTCTAAATAGCTTTCTAAGGTTCAGCAACTGTGAAGGATGTGCACATCTTGTCTGGTAAACCAGGCCAAGTTATGGCATTAATTGAAGTTTCTCACAGTGTTTTAATTCAGGGATTTTATACTGTTCAAAGTTAAACCCAAGGGGAAATTTAATGTACAGAATCAAAGAAAGGTGGTCCTGCCTCCTGTAGATTGAAATCACTATGCCTATTGCATATAAAGCATTTTTGTAGCAAATGTTTCTAAAACTGTTAATATAAATTAACAAAACTACAAAACACAGCTGCTGCAAAGGGGCATTCACAATGCTTCTGTGAATGTACATATCTTGCTTTTATTTCCAACCAAGGAGAAAACTACGTTTATCCCCTCCAGACTCAGAGTATTAGAAATGCAGTTAGAGAAGAAGGGAAACTAATGCTTGCTTTGTGTACATCAATAATGAGGCCAAACATGGCATTGTCTTTATCAGTTACATCTGAGAGGTTTTAAGAATGCACTGGTTTGATTTGAGTTGTTTGATGCCCTGTCTTACTCAACAGTCACACAGATACTGACACAACCTGCAGCGTCACAAACGCATAGGAAATGGTTGTGAAACCATGCCAGTGATTGAGACCCTTCAGAAAAACCTGCTGCAGATGTATCTCTTTCACTCAAAGCTATTCTTCCACTTGAGATGAAAGGCATGAGGCAGCTCAGAAAATGAAAGCTTGAACACTGTCAAGTAGCTGGAAATTTTGATTCGTAGTAGGAAGCTAAATCTGTCACACAGGGTAATTCCAGCCCAAGAAGATTATAACATTATCAATTCAGTGAATATTTTCAAATTAATATATTTTAAAATTAGCTAATCAGAAGTCTTGTTAAAGGTCAGATTACCTTAATTGTGTAGTCTAAACATTTATGGGTTCCCCTAGGAAATATTTGTATTAATTATGAACAACTACATTTTCTGATAAATACAGACAGGTACAAATACCATATTTTAGGGAACATAGCACCCAAACCCAACATCCTGATGACCAGACAATCGATACTACTAAATTTTTATAGCATAAACATTTTTTTAAAGTTCATTATCAGTATTTATATTTGATAGTATATTACCTTTTTTCTTTCCTTCATATGTATTTGCTGAGACGATGATACAAGAAAGCAATAAAAATGAAAGAAGTAGCAAACTTTTCATTTTTTCTTTCTTTGAATGAGTGTTCTGCTAAATTCTGCCAAGAGATGGGAAATGGAAAGAATTAGCAATGCTTTGCAAGAAATTCTTTGCCAATTAATCATTAACCTTGATTTCATCTGTCCCTTCCTCCCATTTTTCCTTTTATGGAAGGGAAATTGAAATTTGCTTGTTTCCAACCTCTTCATCTATATTTTCTGTCACTTGTGGCAGAAATAATGTGGAGCTGGATCCTCTTACCCTGCTCAACAGCGCTCAGCTCTGAACACAGACTTGAGAGCATTTGTTCTCTGAAATACTGCTAAAGGCCAGGGTAACCAGCTTGAATTCAGCTGGTCAACAGCTCGGTCTGAACACTTCGCAAAATAAGGGCAAGAGCCGAAGGGTAATCTAAATATTTCATTAACACAGAAAAGTCCCATCAAGGCAATCATCAACATTTTGTACATATTAAACACTTTTCTTATTTCAGTGGTGCAATCAGCACCAGATTTTGGATAATCACAAAGTCTTTATTTTCAAATTAGGTGAACAATTTTTAACACCTAAGACATTTACTAATACAGCACAATTAACCAACATATCTCTCCACTTCCAATAAAAGAATCATAAGAAACTGTAGGTATAAAATATAGGAGTCATTCAAGAAGAAAGAAATTCTAGTAAAATAGTCTGGTTCATACTGGGAATCAAAGCAGAATTTTAATTACAGCACCATGTGTACACATACAACAGTAGAATAGGTACATATTGCAAAATGTGAGAGGACAAAAACTCCTCTTGGCTGGAGCAGGGATCACACCCTGCTGGATGTCCCACACGAGCAGGACACCTTGCTGGCCTCTGCCGTGGCAACATCAGTCTGCAACATGGCAGTTTTGCCCCACCCGTCAGTGGTGCTGAGAATGCTCTGGCTCAGTTTAAAGGAGCAAAGGGCCAGCTGAGACGCAACCGTGGCAGCACAGGCATCAGCATGGGCTGCAAATTCACCTGCATTTCCACCAGTCACTGCATTGCCAGCTTCTGTGGATTATTGCTGCAAACCTCCATGGCTGCTCAACACACTGAGCTAAGGTACAATCAGCCAGATAGGTGCATCATACCTCACTTACACGCTTTGCACCGTTGTGAAATTTTCCTTAGGAATAGGTACAGGAAACTTTCTTCCACTATTCTGAAACATTAAGAAGCCCTCATGCACAAGAATGGGTGATAGGGTAAATTCTTTGCTAAAATTAGTTTATTATGGATTTGCTGTTAGTAATAACAAATGGAGAAAATTTTTTAAGAACGTGTCAAATTAAATGACTGAAACAAAGCTTATAAACTTGAAAAGTATATTTTGAGTATTCAGTGAGCCCCAGATTTTTTATGAAGCCTCTTATGTTAATTACTTAATCTAGATTATATGAAATTATAGCCATGCAGTCCCAGCCTGAGGAATTTTTCATTTTTCTGTTGTTTTTATAATCAAGACCTATTTTAAATGGTTCCAGAACTGACTTGGTAGACAAAAAAAAAAAAAAAAAAAAAACCCCCCCCCCCCCCCAAAAAAAAAAAAAAAAAAGAAAGTAAATTATTTTCAGCAGGGGAATTCTGCTGTCTTGCTTGATGCATTGTTCAGGCATATGCTTTGTGTAGAGGAGTCCATACTGCTGGATTCTGCATGAAGGCAGGAGAAAAGTGCAGATCACTTTCTTGCCTTGCTCATTCCAAGCAGCTGTGAGTCCAGGATACAGCAGACAGCTGGAAAACCCTCAAGCAATTTCAAAGGTTGTACTAGTCACCACAGCTGGCAGTGATCTTGGCACACTAACATCTGAAGCACTGTCAAGACTGATTGGCGTGTGTGTGTGTGTGTGTGTGTGTNTGTGTGTGTGTGTGTGAGTGAGAGAGAGAGAGAGAGAAAGAAAGTATATTGAGAAAAGGAAATACAGAAAAGGAGGTGATAACATCAAAATTACTCTTGATAAGTGAAAAATACTGATCACAGCGGTATTTTTAGTGAGTGAGAAAAGGAGACAGAACTTGGACAAAAATTTAGGGTTAGATGCTGGACAGGAAATGCTGTATTTTACCGAAGTTAAGACTGGTGGGAATTACTGGTGTGATTTAGCACAGCCTTGCAGTGAACTTAGAATAATGTTCGCTGAAGATTATGTGAAGATGACAGATCTGACTGACAGGTTGAATGGTGACACTAGGCACAGTAATCAAGAAAGTAGAGAGCATTTAGAGGAAAAAGATTGCAAACTGCACTTTCTGCAGACAGGCATTGTTCTGGAACAAGGTGGTAGATCTGTCATGGACAGAACTGGCTGTTGGAGCCTCTACTCTTTGTAGAGAGGTTGCCAGAAAATAAGTCTATAGGGATCAATACTTCTCACTATGGAACCCATGTAGGAAGCCAGGATGACATGATAAGCATTTTATGAAGGATTGCCTAAAGTGATAAAAGGAAAACTGGGGAAAAAAGGTGGAGGAACCTACCTTCCTTTGGCAGGTTTTACTTCATTTGGCAATTCTGCATTATTGCTGATATTTATTTGTCTTTCCAATACTCACAGAATGTCAGCAATAATGGTGAGAACACTAAGCAGTGCTGTGGGAATAATTGTACGGCATTTGAATGAGGGGTTTCACAGTGCATGTTGAGGATGAGTTTATGTAGCACTAAATTGCCTGCTATGGCACATTAGTCTGCAGAGAGCAGATGTCATTGTGCACCAGAGGAAGGAGCTGCTCCTGATGGCCTCTACAGCATTGTCACACAATGTGTTTTCAGAGTGTGGGTTTGGGTTTTCTTTTCTTCTCCATTTGATTTACATGAGTAATTCCAATTACCTTTATTATCTGCTCATAAAGAAAAGAATGGGTCTCCTGCAAATGTCATTGTCATTAGAGGTAGGAAACTCCTGGTAGGTAATTTTCCTGTGAATACAAATATTGAAGTTATAACCTTTGCCATTTTCAACACGTTTATCTGGTCACTTGATAACTACATTGCTTGATATACTCTTAGATGGGTTAATTGCCATTTGAATTGTTATTGCATATATAATATTCTATAAATATATAACCTAAATTATTTTAGGAATTAGTTATTCTAATGCAAAAAGCATAACAAGAAAGAGTCTTTGGCACATTATGAAAATAGAAAAAGTGGAGCCAGGTATTTACCAGAAACCACTGTGCAATAGCTACTCAGAATTACTGGCAGCATGTTGCATCACTTACTAAAATGGCTTTTTTTTTCAGCCACATTTGAATCTGCATGAGGTGTAGTGAGTGAGAGCTGCAATATTCTGTGTGAAAATCACTGCAGAAAAAGGAGACTCCTCTGGGAAAATGAGGGTGCTCTGGGTCTTCATATCATTCCACTGTTTGATCATAAGAGTGGTGCCTCAGTGAAACTTGATACCCCTGAGACACTCCCAGTGTTCTGCCAGAGCTGTAGGGCTGCTCTGCTGCAGTCCTGCACCACTGGCAGTGACAAAATGTACAACACGGGTACAAGCAAAGCAGGGAACAGATATCTCAGGGACTGTAAAGGACAGGAGGCTGATGTAGGAAAATGACACCTGGAATATGCAAGCTACTCTGTGTCCTGATGTTACTTTCAAGAGTGAGTGAAAAGTTTATTCTTTAGAATTGGATATGTTTGTTACTCATGCTCTGGATAAGGAAAGGGGATAATTTGGTATTTGCAAAAATCTTGTTTCTTAAAAAATGTTTAAAATTAAGTTGTTTAAATTTAAGGTTTAAATGTGGTTATGGTTAAATATGTTAATCTTAAAATTTAAAGGATCCATTAAAAAAAAACTCAAACCAAACTGTAGATATGATCTCTCTTTTCCATAACACCCAGCATTTGCAATTACTTCATTTTCCGCATTGAAATCACTCATACCTACTGTAGTGATCTGGATTCCAAATTTAGAAATAGATATTCCAAACTGCTTTCTGAGCAACAGACAGAACACGTTTTGTATTGCATGGAGGCTACTGCTTTGCCAGCTTCATGCAAAATAGAATATTTTCTTTAACACACAGTGTCCAATCCCAAATTTGTAGCTTATGTCGATGTGTTTATATCTAGTTTGCATATACTGTAAGGGGGCTTGATAACCTTCTCTATTCTGCTGAGTTGCTGCTTGTACAACATATACCCAGGAGGTAGGCTCTCAATCACAGTCTCCATCTGCTTCCTGGCTAATGTTCCAGTTACAGTTAGACTTCTTGCACATATTCACATATTAAATAAAATTGATGGTTTCACTATTGGGAAGCGGCGTGTGACTAATGATGCATTGCACCGTGCAAGTTTTTGCTTGACTTTATCTTTCTAATCAAGTTAAAGAAAAGAACACAGAGCAGAAATTTGTCAGGCATACAGTCCTGCTTTTTTTCCTGAAACCACACTGTTCATGAAGATGCTTTTCAATCACCTGAAGACCAGTTATATTGTAGTACAAGGTGTTCTTTCAGGTTTAGAAGAGATTTTATGGGCCAGAACTCCAGCTAGCATAAATTGGCTTCTGTGCAGCTCTAATGGTTTTCACCAGCTGAGGATCCACCCTGTGTTCCTATAATAACCCTAGCATCTGAAAAAAGATTCATGTGATGGTTATGCTAATACATCTGAGGTTATAGAGCAGGAAAATTTTCATGTGGCTGAATTTTTAATGCACTTTTTAAATCAAAAAAATTATTCTGCCTGTTTTATCTTTTCAAGGTTTTTTAAAATATCAAATAACTCTGAAGAGACATTTTTAGACAGACTTTTGTGTGTAGATTCATGGTCTATGTTAAACATACAGCAGCTGCACATGTGTCTGAAACTTCCTTTACAGCAATAGCTATTGAGCCATCAGACTTTTCAGTATTAAATTCAAAACTAAATAATTGATCAGCAAACTTTGTTTTCTGATATGAAAGAAAACCACTGATTTACATGAACATAGTGTTGTGAAATATGCATTTCTCCTGCAAGATGCATTTCATACTCTGTAGCCCGTGATAAGCTAGTCTTCTTCCATGACTCATCACGCAGAGTATTATCTGACTTTCCTTGGAAGCACATTTGGGACTAGGAATTGCACTCTTGCAATTTCAAGTTTTCCCACAAGTTTAGCAGATTTTGTATATTTGTGCCTTTCAATAATTTTTGAAATGTGCTGCACTGAGTAATTCTTACTATAAACAGCTGTTAACAAAAAAGAGAACCCAAATACATTTACCAAGCATAAATATAATTGTATAATAAGTGGGTCATCTGCTTCTACTTCAGACTTTTAAAAGAGGCTTTTTTTTAAACTTCTATGTCCATGGAGTGCTTTTCATAACAATGCATTATTTGTTTAATTGCCTTAGAAGAAGGCTTTTTCTTCTGGGTCTGTCTGTCTTTCTCATGTGCACACTGTGTTCATGTGGGGTATGACTCTGACAAATCAGAAAAGCACAGAACTGATGAACCAAATAAAAGGGGAGGACAAATCCCAATACATCTGGACTGCCCATGTTCTTCTATTACGTGGGTGTTTGCATATTTCCTACCCCTGCCTTAAAGGTTAGCAGCTGGCCTGCTCCCTGCCTCCTGTTACAATTGCTTCTGTTCTTCAGCAGGCAGGACTGAATTTCTGCATTGTGATGCACTACTGGAAGGGGTAGTGCAGCTGCAGACCTTTTATCCACCTGCATTCTGTCTTATTTTGGATATTCGCTGTTGCCAGTGTCCTATTCCATGAATGACCTGTAAAAGTTTGCATTAAATTTTTTGTTGTTAAAGCAGCTTTTACACAGAGCTAACACGTAGGAAACCTTCCCTGAATCAGCACTGGGGTTCAATAGATGTAACTGCGAGGAGCAGATGTGCTTTTCAAACCCCAGTGTGCCTGCCGAGGGCATTTCCCTTCATTGGTCTCTGTAAGAACCAGCCAAACATGTGCAGCAAAGCTCATTAGAAAACTGAGATCCAGCCTCCTTTCCCCCTGAGGACTGAGCTGTATGGTTTTAAGCAAAACCAACACCAGAGCAGTGCCTTCTGAAGCTGCCTTGCTTGTTCACCTCCCTGACATCAAACAGATGAATACAGAGGAAAACCAAAAGTGCTCTCTCCCTTGCTTTTCAGCTACTGTATTTAGGGGGGAGAATTTGTAACTACAAATAGAAAGCAGACTTGTTTTAGATATTGATTGATGGCTCTTACGGATAAAGAAGGCAGCAAGAAAAAGACAACCAGGGCTTCTTGTAGGTAACATATTTGAAGAGGATACGCATGAAGGCAGTTATACAAAAGGCAAAGAACCATGCCAAAGTAAAGAAACTTGAAAGACACTAAACCTTCAAAGGCTGATTGATGATGTCTCTTAGAACTTAACATGCTCACAGGAGCAAAACCTGGATCTCTGTGGAGCTGCTGTCATTAAAATTGAGTCTTCGTGAAAAGGGAAGAACAAACAGACAGGAAAGCCAAAGGAGAAGAATAGGATTAATATATACAAAGTAGATGAGAGGGCAGCAGACTGTTTGAGGTGGTTAATTATCAACCCTAAATGTTTTGTTTGTTCCGGGACCTGACACAGCTCTTGCTAGTCCTAGCAGAATTTAGATATTGAGGTGGGTAGACCCATCCCAAGGGGTCTGATGTATTGTGGCAGTTCCTACATTACTACAAGATTAGAGGAGATTATAAGAGAGAAAATTGGCTTAGTTGAGGAACGAAGAAGCCTTAAATACTTTAAGCATCAGTTAGGATAAACATGCATTTAAAATCTTCTCCAAACTTTCTAAAAATCTGGTCTGAATAACAGCCTGAAAATGTTACAGATTGGTGAAATAATTGTTGACTTTGTTCACAAAAATAGAAATGAATGTAGCCTACTAGAAAGAATTGAAAGTTGTTTCTATGTTAGTTCTGGCATTGCAAATCTTTGATGTCTGGATATACCTTAGGATAATTGATTAAATACAAAATCCATAGTCATTGAAATGATTCAGAGCAACAAATTAGTCAGTATTAGGTTTGAAGTGACGGTGACCATGAGTTCAAACAATTTCTTGGTAGCATCCTGTAAATACTGATGTTCCACAACTGAAGTGGGAAGAGCTACTAAACACTGTATTTAGCACAGATGTTTCCTGTTATAACAGATTAATAAAATTTCAGTGTTCAGTGTGCCTTTAACACCCACCCTCCATCTGTGGTATTCATTTTCAGCATTGTGGAATAGGCCAAAAAAGAAGGCATATAATTTTTTTAAAAACCCATTAGGGTGTTTTCTCTAGCTCCATTTTTTTTTTCTTTTCCTAGCTGTGTTCCTTCATTTATGTGTGGAAACATTTCATGGGTGGCAACATGGATAAGACAAAGCTAGTTCTCCATCTGGGAGTCATGCCTATTGAAGCCAAGTGCACTGCAAACAAGCCCTTGAGCATATGCTGCATCCATAAGTGCTAATTGAGAGAGGCTGATTACGTCAGTTGGGTAAGAATAATAATCTTTGCCAATTGACCAGCTTGTGCTTGTGGCTTTTAAGTAGCTGTGGTTCACCGAAGTGCTTGAGAATTGCCTTTACTTAGGAGAGGAAGCTGAGTGAAGGGCTGGAGGCAAGCAGTGCTGAGGGACCGGATGAGAACTGTGTGAGCAACAAAGTCAATAACCCAGAGTTGCCACAGATCCACTCAAATAAAATGATGGTAAGCCTTGTCTTTGAGTAGCTTGCTCTGGGAGACAAAGAAAGAGAAGGAAGTAGTCATTAAAGTGACTCTGACCATAGCATGCATTGCAAAAACATTCAAAATTTATGGTGTATACCGACTTCTCAAGTTTCTTTCTTGTATATTTATTCCTGGTTAAATGTTCCTAAACCTTAACATGGGGCCTGTTATTTGTTTGTTAACCTGTGGGACAGAGCACAGGTGTCAGTCTTGTGAATTTTCAAGTTAACTCCTAGGTTTGTGGTGACTGGGGAATAGCTAATGAGTCTAAGGTGTATTTCCTATGGAGAAGAGCAGTGCTCTTGCTAGGGCCTCGTCCATGGGATGCAAACCTTGCAAAGTACACACTGCCTGTGGCACATGGATCTGGACCTCCTGGTCTGTGTGTGTTCCTTCACTCTATCTACACAGTGGCATGAAAGCCAGGGCAGCCACCCCTGGCCTGCACTGCCCTCACAGCACCCTTAGGAAGAGCACAGGGGCAGGCAGTTGGCCTTTCCATGGAGATTTAACAGCTCCATGTCCTACTCTGTATTCCTTCATTTTCTGTGCTCTAATTATAGCTTAAAAATTATTACTAATTTCTTTTTAGTTTCCAAATTCCATTTGGCATCTTACACTGAAATTTCCTGCAGAGAAAGAATTTAAACTATTGGATAGAAATCTTTCTTGTCATATTTCTCCACAGATGGTCCAATCTGCTCTGCAGTTCATGCCTGACAGCTAGTTAATCTGGCAGAGCAGGAACACACATTTAAAAATGCAGGTTCTGGCATCAGCCTCAGGCAAGCACCTCAACTATGTTCTGTACCCCAAATGGAGGGACTCAATCTCTGTTCTCCTTAAAGATGTCAAGAGTGTGTTTTCCAGATATAAGGTATGCTGTAGAAGTGAACTCTGAAATCTAGATGTAACTAGAAATATTTGTGTTGTCAAACCTTCCCTCCATTTTTTTTTTTTTCTGTTTAGACTTAGGCAGGTTGGTCAGTCAAAGAACTAGTGTATTTTCCAGTTTATTTTTGCTTCAGCCATAGGCTCTTGATATTCTTTTTCCCTTTGTCAAGGCTTTGTTTCATGCATTGGAATACCTGTTCCCTTTGAGAAAAACAAAATACATAATGAAATTAGGTTCCTACTTGGAATTACAAGGAAAGTGTACAATCTTTCAGATTTCATAGCAAGGGATATCTGAGCTGGTTCACTGGCAAATCACTTCAGCTGTAGTCCTTAGAGAGCCATTAGTACTGCTATGGAGGATATCACATTTAACCAGTCTTCATCAGGAATTATGACAACCCAAGGAAGGCAGGTTTTGACACACCATATTTTGCTTGTATTATATTTGGAGCCATGTATCCCTGTATTTTGCTGACAGATTGTCAGGGAAGTGATTAGTCTGGATTACATGGTGATGATTTCATTTTATAAAACAAAACAAAAAAGCAAGCAAAAGGGAATTACTTTTGGCAGAAGATGATCCCATTACTTAGAAGAAAAAAATTACTTGATGTTAAATTAAATACTTATAAAAATGAATAGAACAGGATCTGACAACAAATAATAGATAATAACTAGTTAATAACTCTGAAATAAGGATTTAGACAATGTTTTCATTCAGTGCTAAATGAAAGCCATGTTAGCAATGTTACATTGAACACTTGGCTTCAAAAAATTAGCTATTGGTAATGAACTACAGGGTCCAGCTACTACAGACATGACAATAGCTGGCATTGTATAATGTTGGCAGTATCCTAATGTATACAATATCCATGTACACCATAATTTCTGGAAGGAAGTGCTATGCTGTAAGGCTGCTTCTTTTCACTGAATTTGAATAGGACTGCTGTTCTGTTAAAGAAGTTCGTTTGGGATTTTGTCCAGGGAAATTGGGTACGTTGAAAACAGTGGGTGCAGAGAAGGAAACCTCCCAAAAACCTGACTTTAAAAAAGTTGATGCTGTGTCCCAAGGAAGCCAGTATGCAGCTGGAGAATTGTGCTGGAATGCCATAGGTGCAGCAGTGCTCCAATGCTCGTTCCTCCTGGGAAGGCAGCTCATGGCACAGCTGCTCCCTGGCTGCACCACTGTACTGCAGAGCTCTGGTCTCCTTCTTTCCAAGCAGCAGCAAAATGCCATTATGATTGTCTCCTGCAACAGGCTGATTTATGAGGAGAAACACTTTCAGTCCCAGAAGAAAGTAAATAAAATTTCTTAAAAGTGTGGGCTGCCAAAAGAGGAACTACTATAATATGTATAAGCCATAAATCTATTAAAAGTGTATGTACTGCAGTGGTTAGTGTAGTGCCTTCTGGGAAATAGGTTTCATTTTTCCATTTCTTTCAAGACTTGTCCTGTTTTGACTGACAGAAGCTCAGGTCTCTGGGAAATGGAACATTTCGGCAGTGACTATGCTCTTTTCCCTGGGCAGGCACTCTTGGTCACCTGAACAAACACTGAACCCACAACTCCTTTGGTAGTGACAAATCAGATGGCCTTTAAAAGTATTCCCAATTAATATTTTTATTGCAGACCTACTAGGGAGTTGTTATGGTGTGCTTTCTAGATTATGATAGTATAACATTTTTAAGTAAAGGCTACATAAACATCACATCTTTTTACTTCAACTGCTAACTTGAAGCCAAAAAGAATCCTTTGAGTACCATTCTTGGGCTTTGTTCAGTCAACCTTTGAAGAAAGAGAATGTGCCTTTTTTAATAAATGAGGATCAGACTTAAACACATGGGGTAATTTGCTCACTGCATTTGAAGTTAAAATTTGACATAACAAAGGATATTACAAGAAACTCTGGTGAAGTTTAAAAAGATCAGTACTGAGCTGAAGTTTATTGCCAGTACTGTTCTTGCAGATCAAGGCTATACTAATGTGGTCTGGGGTTGCTTTAATATTTTGCAGGCTCTTATTCCCTCGGTGCGTGTTTTAAGCATGCATATCACTCACTTTTATAATAAAATAACTTGATAAAATCTTCTGCTTTGTGCTGATCTCCTGAGGTAAAAAGTCACAGATATGTTAAGTCTCACATGGTTTGTTCCAGCTTCATTATGTTTGATGAAATATATATATATATATCTCATAACATACAGTACTCCCTCAGTAACTGGCTTGCTGTAAGGAAGGACATATTTCACCTGAATAGTGAAATTGTATCCCAGTTATTTCCCTGGTCTTCTTTGTAAGACACATACAGGAGATTGACAGTGTTATCTACTATTGCACAGCATGATGGAAAACTTTGAAACGAGCTTCTGTCTTTACAAATGGATGAGTGGAATCTTTACAGTCTTCCTGAAAGATGTACTGTGCAGCTTTTTATTCTCTGTGCAGGAAGAGGTGTGTGTATGTTCTAAACATAATTATGGGTCAGAGTGTAAATGTTAGGTTGTGTGAAGTCCATGACTGAAAGCAGACTATCAATTATGTCAGTGGGAGGTTACTGCCAAGTTCAGAAGTAGATTACAGGCCTGGCTGAGGCTGCACTCACAGAGCTCTGCTGGTGCATCAGTGCTGATGTGCTACCCCAGAAAAGAGCACTCCTGTGGATGCAGCATATTCTGGTTTGCTGTGAGGGAAAGATGCTCCCTAGAAAAGAAATGTTTGTCCATGTAACTGTCTCTCTGCACTCAGCTTTTCCTGACGCAAATAGCCATGTGTCAGTTTGTCCATGTTCATGTCTGGAGCACTCACAGCTCTGATTTGTGACCAGAGAAGCTTGGCCTTCAGCAGATGAACTGAGAGGTATGAGCCAAGCCCTTGCCCTGCTCCATGGTTAAGGGGTTGAATAATCATAATATTTTCTCCTTGTGACCATGGGACAGGGATAGAAGCAATTATTCACCTAGGACAACCACTTGTAATTCTAGAACATCCAAATTCCCAG
Organism: Regulus satrapa; assembly: GCA_013396955.1. Lineage (NCBI taxonomy): Eukaryota > Metazoa > Chordata > Aves > Passeriformes > Regulidae > Regulus > Regulus satrapa. Next base: position 382,543 of record VWZN01017234.1, read on the forward strand.
TGAGTCATCAAGTTAAAATTTAAAAAGACACGTTTCTTTACAATCTTTGTTTTGGTGAGGAAGCAGAAGCAGCAGCAAAATCAACTCCTAGAAGAAACCTAATTTGATCTAAAACCATTAGATGGAAAGTTCTTGGTTTTCCTCATAGATATAAGGCAAAATTATTAGTTCTAAAAATGAAGTGTACAAACTATATTAAAATTACTCCCGTTTCTTCACTTTGGCCTTACTAAGTCATGAGGTTTATAACTAAGGAATTGCAAAACATTGAATGTAAAAATATTGAGACATGATGAATGCAGAATCTTTGTTACACAAAGAAGTAGAAAGTATTGATCAAAAAAAATGCTCTGAGGCAAACCAATTAGAGACCCATTGACAGCAAAATGATCTGCTCATCCATCTTTCAAATGAAATTTAAAACCTAGGTCCACATTATTTGTGACCATTTTAAACACTTGAGCATTTTTACTGAAGTCTGAATGCTGTTAATGTTGGTCTCCTGGCCAAACTCCAAACTGAATAATTATTCAGCTTCTTTCCTAAATTACAGCAGCGGCTTCATTAGGAGCAAATGCATTCATAGTTTGCTGACCTAAACTGCTCTTATATTGCTATGCACTATTAACTGTTGCTGCATTTCCAGTCTAGGCTGGATTACCATGCATTACCATGATTAAATGACCTCTGGACAAAGCATGTATATCTTTAGCTTGTTTAAAAGGCCGTGGGACAAAAGATGCTGTAGATATAAATGCTATCAAAGAAATAATTTTAGGCCCAGAACATGCAGGTGTTGAAGTGTGTTCACTGAACAGGGGGAACTGCTGGCATTCAGTGATGTAGCTGGATGAAAGACAGAGACTATCCAGGGACAGAGGGTGTTGGCTAATGGATTGGAAAGCTTGTGACCACTGATTACTATGGAAAAGGCAGTTTCATTGAGAAGCACTGCAAGATTACAGAACAAAAGGGGAAGCAAAGGGAGAATGGAGATTTACTAAAACCAGAGGCTCAGTGCTTTCTGGATATGTTTGTGGATAATGAGGTTGGCTAGCAAGATGCATGTTGGTTTTTTTCCAAAAGTAAATCAATTAAATTGTTGAAAAGTTCAGTAAAATATTCCAGATATTCTATCCATGGTTTCTAAAGGTTCTATATTTTGTTCTAATTATGTTATGGATTCTTTTGAAAAGGTCCACACTGTCTGAAAGGTGAGGGAAACCCTGAAACAGAGTAAGATATGAGCAGGAGGTTTTACAGTCGTTATCCTTCTACTGTGCTGTTTAGCTACAGCATCGCCCTTGCTTTCCACTGCTATCACTGTGGAACAGCACCTGAATTAGTTGCCTAAAGTGGTTTTAGCTACCAGTTTAGTGGGAGATGCTCAACTGCACAGCAATTCTGAAAAACCCCAGAATAGTCTAAACACAAATGGCTAAATGAAAATGTTGTTTATGGGAAACCGTTCCAGCTGTGGGACAGCCACATGGCAAGAAAGCTCTCTAATCCACAGAATGGTTATGGTGGCAGCAAGGAACAGATTTGAACCCTAAGGTCTTGGCTTTCATTAACCTTTGTCCCTGTGGTGTGAAACACTATCTGATCCTTTCACATAGCCTGGAATCAGACTATACTGTAGAGCTGGGCAATTTTCTTTCTGTAGATGAGCTCAACAAGTACAAAGCAGAACTGTGCTCCCATTCTCCAAAGTGTAAGCATGTTCTTTCACTAGGTAGCAGATTCAAAGTCTGGAAAAAATCACGAATTTATTTCCAGCATGAAAACTATTACTAAAAGATACTTTTATGGTCTTAGAAGTCAGAGCCTTGGAATAAAGGTATATATTTGCTGTGCTCTATGCAGCGTGCTATATTCAGGTGTTCATGGTAAACTTGAGTATGACTATTCAGTATCACTTAGTTGTTGTGTGACTGGTACAAGAACTCTAAATCCCTACACTTATTCTTTCCTAAAAGTGAAATATTTATACCACAGCTGTTAGTTCATTAGTTAACTGAAATTATTGTGGTCATGCTTCAATACTTTACTAGGATTTATTCTTAGAGCTGTTAGGATTTATTAGTGCTCTTTCTTTTTTATTTTCCCTCTTATGAACTGTACTGAAAGTACAGTGTTCTTTACAAATAGGGAAGTATCTGTTCCCTCCAATGTCAACATTTGTCATCAAGGAAAAGAACAAAAACCAGTTACTGTCACACACATCACCAGTCAAAGCAACTGCTGACTCTTGTGGATGGTCTCCTAATCTCTCTCAAATAAAGAAAAAGTGCATTTAGAGAAACGGAAGCATCTTTGAGCAGTCTGCTATGAATCAAATGGGTTTGTTTTGCAACAGATTTTATTTGCTATGAATAATTTGATAAGCTTTATTTAATTGGCAGACACAACAATAACCACTCATATCACATTTCCCATAGGCTCCAAATCATGTTTGAGCCCTTTTGCACAGTTAAATGGTTACTAGTTTTCTTCTTTCAACATCTGATTTAGTCAACCTTGCCAAGTATCTATTCATTGCTGTTATAACAAGATGTTAAATATTTAAAATTACAAAACAGCTTTGCAATTGTGCCTGAACATCTTTTAACTGCCTCATTTTGGATTTTGTAACTTTGTGCATAATTTACAGAACTTTAGGAGAAAACACATAAATCTATTAATTAAAAAAGGGAAATAGCAAACATGTCATTAACAGTTTCAGCAGAATTACAGATTCTCACTCAGATTTCAGTAGAATATAGACATTTAAAGCACTGAGGAAAATCAGATTTTAAAAAATCCAAACAGAAACAATCCACAGCTTTCTGCTGCCTTGTAATAATATTCCAGCACACTGATGATAATTATACTGGAAAACCAAATAAAATGTACATGTCATTGCTCTGATGTGGCAGATAATGGAAACCAACACTGCAATATTTGAGTCACAGGATGAGTCAGTTCTTTTTGACTTGAAGGACCAGCACTGGATATTAAGAATAACAGTAGATTTCTAAACTTCTCATACAAATCAATTAGTCTTTTCACTAATATTCTCAGTCATAAGCAACAAGAGATCTTATTTTAATTCTAAGCCTTCATTTTAACTCCTCTGTACAAAAGCAACTTAGTAAAAGACTTCAATCTGAACAGAATTCAGACCACAATGTACTTCTCATTATATACAAAAAAATGTGCTTACCCAAGTTGGCCTTACTTGATGATATGTCCCAGTTTGGCGTGAACTATTTTATAAAATGAAAATCGAAAATAGACATTAATGAAGATTCCCTCCTTAGAAAAAGTGGATAGGTTGTATTGCAAGCCAAGAATTCTCAATTTTATACCTTCTTCCACAGAAGGCACAGCTCTGTCACATATTTGAATGGCTGTTTTTTTTCAAAATTGGCATGTTCTTCAAAATATTGCTAAATAAGATCATTGTGTACCACATTCTTGGGCCAAAATATACAAAATGCGCTATATCGGGCACATATGTAGTTAGGCATCCAGGATGGGACTCAGAATTGGCTTTTTTGAACTGTAAATACCAAGGCTCTATTACGACCTAAATGCTATTCTCTCTGTGAGACAACCATAACATTTACTTACCCAAACTCAGCAGAATGGCTTCCCTCAAATTATAGCAAACTTACAGAGACAGAAGAGAAAGACAGTGAAGACTTAGGCCCTGACTGGGGGCATTTTTAAATCAAAGACTGATCTGTCATTCTCTAAGAGAGACCAGTATTTTGCCTGTAATGAGCAGTTACTCTGAAGCTGGCTTTGTGGCTGAATGAAAGAATAAGGAATTGTGTATGATGGAGATCATATTTCCTGCTATGGCCAAGGATACATAAGCTGGTGTGTATAAAATAAATGCGCAGAACAGTCTTCTACAAGCTGGATCTTGTACTGGAACACAGATCCATGTAATTTTATATGAATTTTGAATGAAACTGGATTTAAATTGAAGCCCTAATATGGGATTTAATTGATCAGGTACACAGTAAAATACAAAACCACTGTTCAAGGGAAAGGTTTATGTGACACCCAGAAGCAGTTACTGGGTTTATTATCTTACCATTAATTGTGACTGAGAATATGATAAATTTGTTTTGAAGAATTTCATGAAGGAATAGCCTGAAAAGCAGAACTTTTTGGAAGGAAATAATCCTGGGTATCAGACGGAAAGGTTTTACCTCATTAGTTTTTTTGCTTTCTTCAAGGATACAGTGTCACAGCTGTGGCTGGTGTGAGTGATACAAGGGTGTGTAACGTCCTGCTTGTGGAAATAGAAGGAAGATGTTACTATGCCTTAGTAATGATTGCACAGCAGAGGAAAGAGCATGCAATGGATAAAAATCCATCTTTGGACAGGAGAGTGAAATTATTTTAAAAATTGCAGGTTTCCTTAAGGATATGAGAGTGAGCTCTTGTTTATCTCTGTATCTAACTACACAGGATTGCAATGTTAATTTTAAAGTAATAGCAATATCAATTTTCAAAGAAACAATTGCGTAAGAAACCAAAACTGAACTGAATAAAGAAATTGCAGAATAATTCAACGATGTCCTAGGAGAGTTATCTATTTAAGATTGTAGAGGAGCTAAAGAATCAGTCAAGTACAATGCAGACAAAATAATCTCAAGTTTATATAAGTACATATTGCATGTGTTAAGAATATGTTCATAGTAGAACTGAGAGGATTTTAAGAATTCTTGAGCACCTGTGTCAGAGAGTTGAGAACTGAGCCCTGTAGAGGGTTTAAGGGTAAAGAGGCTTAGCTAAGAGTTTCTGAAGAATATATTTCCTGGCTAGTGAAATAATATGAAAATTATATTTGTCAAAAGTCAAGGACAGTGGTCTTGTTTGCTTTCCCGGGAGTATTTGCGTTTTGGGTTAGATGAGGGAGTCCAGGGGTGTTTAACCATTTTGGAGACTGTGCTCTGGTACAAAATGCTCCACTCACTGAACTGCAGGCCTGGCTTTCTGCATCTCTTACAATTGCCCTCCTGTTAGGAGCCCAATCTTTGTATGTTTGCAGAGCAGAGGGTACTGAAGTTTCAACCTGTGAGACACTTCAGACCCACAGCTCTAGGAAAGAGAATATTCACAGCAGTGGTGAAGGAAATAAAGACAGGAGGAAATACAGTGACAAGAAGAGGCTGAACAAAAGTGTTAAACTTTCCTCTGTAGTTTGTGGGGTAATTGCAGGCCATTCCACTCTGTAGGCACATCTCTACCTCTCCTGATTTCTTGAAGAGACAGGAAAATCAGGCTTAGAGTTTCATTTGCATCCCTGGATTTTACTCCCCCCCCACACTGCCCTCGTGTGGTCTTAGTTCCAGCACGGAAACTGTGCTGGAAGCACAAAAGAATTTCACTTGGGGTTTTGGAGAAATGTGAAGCAGTCACATCATAATTCAGACCTGATTCAGGGTGTTTTAACCAATCCTACTGTTCTGGACTAAAATCACATGGTACAGATGTAAATCTGTTGTTATTAAATCAGAACTATAGTTCTTAATCTGATTGTCTGCCCCTGTGCTGCAAGAGCACTATGATCTAAATACCCATTTCTTACCTTTTTATTCTCTGAGTTTGTCTCCTAGTTGCTGTTGTGTGGTTCATGTGAAATGAGTGGGTGGTTCAGACCTGTGAGATAGGTGATTATAAAATGAAAATCAGTATCTCCAAGCAAATGGCATAATAAGCACTATCAGATCTCTGGAACAGAGAGGGGAAGGCTTTGGGGATAGTGGCACTGCACCACTTTCTCACAGGCATGACTCCTGCACTCAAGTCACCCGTTAAGGCAGTTAAAACCCCCTAACTATAGAATGTGCCAGCTGTGTTTCACTGGTCTTTAGAAGAGTTTTGTCTCTAAAGCACGAGTCCTTTCACAGCTCTGAGTTGTCTGGAAGCATGAAGGAAATGTGGCAGAAGGTGACTATTCCTGGGGGCAGTGCCATCCCAGGGCAATCCTGTGTTCCCCCTCGCCCCAGCAGGGTCTGAGCAAGGTCTGGCTGGAGCCCGCTGGAGCCTGGTCATGGCTCTGAGTAGGATTGCAAGCTGTTTTCCTCTCTTAAAAGGACAGGATTGCCTGGCTCTCACAGTCCCCTTTCTGCTTTGTGCTCTTGGCTGTGTTGCCCCCAAGTGCTGTTGAAGTAAGATCCATGTTTTCCAGAGATCGAGGGCTCACACTGCCTGCAGTATAGGCAAATGTAAATCTAATAGTCAGCAGCAATGTGCTGTCTCACCCTGACTTGTGGCCTGAACACAAGTAAATACTGAAGTAAATACTTCTAAATAGAAGTATTTAGAAGTGATTTGCTGTGCAGTTTTACTTTAGCTGCTGCTAAAATGCAGCATGGAGAGGGCACTCAGCCAGAGCTCTGCGTCCTCTTCCTGGCTCAGCCATGCTCATGCTCCTTCTGATTTGCTGGCTGTCACATAGGAATAGTAATACAGAAATTCCCTTGTAAAGTGCTTATATAGCTACAACCACTAGGTAAAAATTTATTATTATTATTATTACTGTAGACTTTGGGAGCCAAATTTTGACCTTTCCTTGCACTCATATGTCATCAAATTGCCATAAGCCTGTCTGAAGAAATAATTTAACCAACAGGCTGCAGTAGAACAAGGACTGCAAAAAAACCACTCACATCACAGATCCAGTTGAAGGCTATTGTCCTGCTATCAAAACAGAACAGGAGAGAAGGGATCTAAACAACAGCAGGTCTTACCAGCCATTTCCCACAATGCCTTCTAGGAGAGGTGAACTGATGGAAGTGCATTTGTGTGTAATTTGAAGAAAAGTCTCAAGAAAAGCAACAGATAAAAGAAACAAGAATTGTGGAACTGAATATGGCCTATTGGCCATGTGATCCTGGCTGTTTCTTTGAATTCTTTTCTGCTTGTTAGTGACTGCCCCTTTCTTCAGTTCAGGCTCTAAAACTATGTATTTGCCTAAACTTTTCTGTTTAGGCAAATAAAAATAACAGCTACGTGCTTTTGTCTAAGACGGACAGCTAGGAAAGCAGAAAGAACAAAAGTAACTTTTCCATGAGAAACCACAATCTGATCATGAATACTCTGATCTTGAACAGGCTGTAGGAATTCAGAGAACAAAGCAGCTAATGCCTCTGCTACCCGGCAGAGCTCCTACAGCTTTACAAGAGGGAAAAGGCATGGGGACTTTTTTGTAACCTACCCCATGCTCTGACTTTCACATTTAAGAAAAGGCAAAGGGTGCTTGTAGAATATATCAGAGCAATACCTTTAGAAATTAGTGACAGAATGTGGAAAAAAATCAGTTTCAGTTGTGAGTCATGATTTCTCAAGAGCGCATCCATTACCAAAAAAAAAAACCCAAAAAACCCCAAAAAAACCCAAAAAACTACCCAGCATATCTTAATGGGCCTAATTAATCACTGATGAGACATTTTAACAGTCACAAAAAATGAAGGTACAATTATTTGAATATGATCTGAAAATGACTGGTTTGTGGAAAGAAGGTTGGCTATTGGCAACTCTTCCCAAAGAGAATGCCAACCGGGAAAATTATGATTTGCAAATAGCCATGATCTGTACATTCAAATTATTTCAGAAAATAAAGTATCTGAAATACATGGCAGTGAAAGCAGATATTTTACAGCTCTTCTTCTAATTGTTCTCCATCATTTTCTGCAAATTTCACATTAAGACCAGCGCTCCCCATTGTTGGCCCCAGGCCATTTTCCCATTAGCATTCCTATGTGTTCCTTATTGCTTCCTTCATGCTAAATTGTATACAGCTTGCCACAGGTTCAGCTGGCATCCCAGATTAGCTATCATTACAGTGATTATCAATAAATAGGAAAGTGGATTAGCAATTGTTAATGATTAACTGGACACAGAAATACACCAAGGGTGCAGGTAGCAGGATAACTTCCCTGCTCAGGGAATCTGTGTGGATAGACACCTGAGATTTTCTATGCAGTGAATTATGGTAGAAGGTACATTTCATTCATTAGCTGTGGAAATAATCTGGCGGTAAAGAGATGAAGAGTCTGCCATGCATTTTGGTGTTGCTTAGAATCTGTAGATATTTGTGGGTTGGTTTTGTTTTATGCTATAGTTTTTTAGGTGATGTGTGTAAATGTTAGAGATGGACTTTTTTTGTTTCCCTCCTCCTTCCCACTAGCCACTGGCAGTGAAAATGATAAACTCTAATGTAAGAACTCAACTATCATGTATTAATTTTAGATGGCACCCCTGTGCTACATTGAGCTGAAGCCTGTCCTCATTGTTTCTGGACACTTTTTTGCTTTAAGTCTCCTGACAGCAAAGCTTTTGACTAAATCTACAACAAAGCTCTGTTTAACACTCAACAATCTGTTCTCCATTATCAATTTGGGCTATTCCTTTGGATTGTGCCTGGAATATTTGGACCTAAACTAGACATCAGAGTGGAAAGTAGGCTTTGAGAAGGAAGAAGGAGCAAAGAAAGACTGCTACTTTTATTCATAACAGAGATGTGTGTGTTCAGAAGGCAAAGGGAGTAATTTAAAATCCAGCTTTTCAAGGTGAAACATTTTGTGTTCTTTCAATTTTGGGTCATGCTTCAGTTGATTTCTAAGGCTGTCCACTCCCCACTTTTTACAGCACAGCAAATCACTGCATCACATTCTGACTGTGCAGCTGGGAAGCTTTTCTGATGCTTTGTCCCAGTCCTATAACAAATCAACAAGGCAGGTCACAAACTCACTTTTGAGTTTGTGACAAATAAGTCCTATAACAAATCCCCCAAGGCAGGCCCTGTCATGATGTGGAACTTCACGTTCCCCAGCATGGGCCTGCACTGCCTTGTTCTCCACCAGTGAGAACTTGCAGGAAAGAAAATATCCTAATACATTTTACCATTTGGACATGGATCAAATTTGCCTTGATTTCCCTGATGTGAGTCAGAAATGGCCCAGTCATGGCACTGTAAATTGGATAAGCCTTACTGACTTCAGTGGAATGACTGAATTTGGTCCATTGCTTTACTACTGTGCTATTTAAAACAGTCAGTCTTCTGGCTGCAAGGAATAATATAGAAAAATAAAGTTTACGTATGTTGGGATGTGCTCTGGATAGCAGTGTAACAAGACAGAATATCAGACAATCATGTTTTGTGCCACAGTGGTGACAGCACTGCAGAAAAAAGCAGCCTCCTCATTATTCTCAGTGTGATTTGCAGCACACCAAGGCTTCTGGGAGTCTGGGAGACTCTCAGAACCATGTCAGGGCTGGAAAAAATTTGCCTGAAATGAGGTGTAAAGATGAATAAAAATTATTTCCTTGTTTTAGCCTGAAAAAATATTGTTGGATTTTTTTTCCAAAGAAGCAGGAAGATAATTTGAAAAGATTTGCATCTACTACAAACAGTTCCATGTATCATCGATTACCATAAAAATACATCAACATTTATGATGAATTATGTTTCTCCTTAGTCCTGTTTGCATTATACGTACATCTGAAGTGGAACCAATGCCATTTATGTATAATTTAATTAAAATAATGACAAGTATTATTTTTGTAGCATAGAAAACTGTAAACATTAATTGAATAAGGCTGAGAATCATGAAATGCAATCTTAATTACTAGAAGCTAGGACAATCAGCTGAACTGAGGACAACAAACTTTTTAGAAAGACATTTCCAGCTGCTAGAGTAGAACTAAGAACCTTAGAGGAGTTAGTGTATTCAGTATTTAGAAGTTCACAATATTTTGGAATAAACCATTAAAGCAACATAGGACCTCTTCATTCTGCATGTCTTTTGAATATTCTGCAGCCCTCAGAGCTTCTCCCCATAATTGCTAAGCCCCGGGGCTTAGCAGTAAATCTCCAAGCCAGCCCTTCTTCATGGTGGTGGTTGAGCAGTCACCAGGTGAAAGTATGGAACAGGTCCTGCCCCTGGGTCACTGCAGGTTATCCCTCTCCTAGCTAGAACTATCAAGGTCTGCTTAAAAATAATAAATATCTCTGCATTTTGCACTTTCCTGGGAGGAACTTACTGGCTTGCCACGCAGAAACCTTCTTCTGGTTTCTCAACTGTCCCCTACCCTAAGTTGGGGGGCATTTTTTTCTCAGCTTCTCTGCTCAGGTTTTTACCCCCGACCCTGATGTGTTTAAAGAAAAAAAAAAAAAAAAAAAAAGAATACTTTTTGTACTATCAGGATAAGCAAAGAAGGTGTTAGAGCCTCCTCTTATAAGATGGACTCAGCTTTCCCTTGACTACTATTTCTAGTTTGATTTCAGCTTTCTTTAGTGCTGGTACCAAAACTGTGCAAAGCTTTCTGTCTGGGTGTAGAGTGCAATGCTTCTCAAACAGGGTCACCCTCTGCAAGGGTGAAGTTTTACTCCAAGTTCAAAGTCAAAAGCATCAGAAAGCTCAGAGTTATCACCCTGAGGATAAAAGCAGAGCTTTTAAACCATAAATGCCAGCCATCACACCATCTCTGTTACTCCAGCAGGCCAAAATGATACTGTCTGCTTTGCAAGTGACATTGCCTTTTTCTCTCAGTGCCTTCGTTTCTCTGCTTTTCAGTCTCCGGTGTCTCATTTCTGACTCATCGTATGAACTGAGCCAAAGAATGGGAACAGAGGGCTCAGACTTCGTGTTTTCTGTCCACGCTGCCTCTGCACACTGGGAGATAAGACTTTCCCAGTTCTCCAAGTCTGTAAATTGCAGCAGACCTACAAGACTAGCAAAAGTGTGAATTGGGGGGGGACTAAAATTCTGATCCGTGATAGAGAAATTTTGACTAATTTACACTCTCTGAAGTAATGGGGTGTTCTAATCATAATTTTTTAAGCGTTCAGATTTTTTAAAAAGGAATAATAATTAAATTAAGTAAAATATTCGCCAGCATCACCATTTATTTTATTTAAAACTGTTTGAAATGAGAACAAAATGAAGAGGTTGTTTGATAAAAACAATAAAACTCACGGACCAGCCGGGGGGTTGGAAAAAAAAATAAAAATCATCCTAGTGAGGTGCCACCTTGTGCCTGCGGAGCGACATGGCCGAACCTGCGCGCAGGGCGGGGCCGGGCAAACGCCGTAGGATTGGGAAGGGAAAAACGCCGGAACAGGGTTTTAAAAACCCCTGCTGTCAGCTGGCAGCGTCTCTCAGAACAGTGCGTCCCTGAAAGGGAGCACAGGTGTTGTTAAAACAGTATTTCAACTGTTTTCAACGTATTTCTCTCTCATTGCGGTGCATTTGCGGAAGAGACCCAGCTCTGGTTCCAGGCTGGTCCCTTTGTTCGGCAGCGTCCCGCAGGGTGCCGGCCAGCCTCTGCAGCTCAGCGCAGCGGGACAGCCTGCCCTGGCCCGGCTGCCCCTGGGCCTGCTCTCTGCAGCTGCCATATCAGCCCACAACTGGGTGCTCCGGGCATATCTGGGCGCTCCAGGGCACCTCCGAACCCTTCCGACATCACCTGCCATGATTTCCAGAGCGCAGAGCAGCGGGAGGCCGCCAGGAATGGGAGTGCTCCCCATCTTTATAGTCTGCCGAAAAGCATTTTCTTCTAGGTTTCTTAATTTATTTTTTTTTAACGTTAGCACAAATTTTGCTGCTCTCGGCATTTTCTGCGTGTATCGATGTTTCCCTTCTCTTTTTATTTTGTGATTTGTTTTTTCTTGAATTTTTTTAATGCAATTCCAGCCTCAGGGAATACAAGGGGAGTTGAATTTGGTGACATGAAGTGCTGAATTAGTACAAATTTCAGCAATATCTGAAATGTCTGTACACTTTAGTTTGAACATATAGGATCTTTATCAGGTTTTGTTTAATTCTTTATACATTCATCAGCTCAGAGTCACTTCAGCAATGGCAGCTTACTATTACTAAGTCACATTTGCCAGGAGCACTGATGTTTGTATGCTGCCAAGAGCAGAAGATGGATACACCAGGCTGCTAAACTAAAAATGTGACTATCACTTACTAAATTTGCTGTTCATAACTATGTTTGTCTTTAAGATAGGTTTCATAAGAAAACATGCATTATTTTCCCTAGGAAGCAAAATATTATTGAACATCCTTGCATCCTAAAGATTGCATACAAACTTCTGGTGGTTTACATGGTACGTCTCTTATTTTAAAAAAGTATTATTCACATAGTGCGTTTCAATGTTAGTCAGCAAGGTCTGACAGTAAGTTTTAAAGACAGAAAATAGAGTTGTGCCTTTATATGAACAGAAAGCTGATTAGTACTGATGAGGTTGTGTTTGTACAGAATTGTTCAGCAATTTAATTCAGACTTTGGCTCAGTTTGAAGTGTTTTATGCAACTGTGAATCCATGGTGTTTTAGAGGTAAGAATGTAGGAATGAGAAAAACAACCACTTTGCAGAAATGAGAATCCAAATTGTGTGGACTTCTGTTTGCACATGTGAGTCCAAGAGAGATGTTTGGTTTTCCACATCGCCATCCTTCCCCAGCTCCTTCTCTTTCTGTCCGTCTGATAATCATCCACTGTCAGACTATAAATGGAAACAAAGACTTTACGCCAAGTCTAAGCAAATGCCCCAACCCCTGTTCTTCAAGAAGTCTGGGTCAGGATTTTGATTGTGGCACATGGTTTGATGTGTTGGGGTGGAAATTGACTCGTTCACTTTTAACCAGTGCTATGAGTGCAGAGCAAGGGGATCCATTTGTAAAGACTACCTAAAGAATATGTTATGGTGGTGGCCAGAGAATAAGGCTGGAAAACAGAGAAATCACTTTCTAGTTTACCACAAGTCTTTTAAAGGTTGCCATAAAGCAGAAATCCAACGACTGCTGTTGCTAAGGTCTCAGAGCATGCTGGCAAATTGCCTGTTAGAGCAAGTAAGGACATCTCACAATCCAGACTTCACAATCCATCTTAAACAAGAGGAAACAGCAATTTCTTGAATTCTGTCATTTGGCAAATATGCAGTTCTCAGATGTAACAGTACTGAGTATTTTATTGAAACTTTCAGACATCAGCCTGTACTCTCCATATGTTCAGGGTTTTACAAGCTGTTTCCATGACAAAAAGGGATTGTTTCTGGAGCCAGATAGTTAATTGGTTAAATTAATTTTATTTACCAAAAAATGTAGGCAAAACACTGTTCTCTTCAATACTGTAGTCAGATTCCTTTTTTATATTTCCAACCTTCTTTTCCAAAAACTATTCTGCTTATAAAGCTTTCTCTGAGGAAAATTGTTCCCTCACTAACTTATTTAATGTTGTTTCTTGTTTCTGGTTTTCTTTCTTAATTATGTTTCATTCATTAGGACAAGAAGATTTTTTTGGTTTTGCCATACAGAACTTCTAAATCCAACCTTTTAAAATGCCTGTTCTTTTCTGCTGTTTTCTGTGAGTGAATCTGCTAGGTACCCTATATTTTTACATGATATTCTAATCATGGATCAATAGAAAGAATAACTTCCACTGTCTGTATCATTAATGCATATATTGGGAAATTGCTATAATCAGGAGAATGTGTTCCTGGGGTTTTTTTTGGGTTTTTTTTGTTTGTTTGTTTGGTTTTTTGGGTTTTTTGTTTGTTTGTTTGCTTTGTTTGGTGGGTTTTTTCTTTTTTCCTTCAGGATGAGTAAAACAGGAAAAAATACTTATCCATCCACTGACCAAGTGGTAAACTAGAATATACTTCACAAAAGGATAAGTGTCATCAGGAGTTTTGTGGAGGGAAAAGCTGTTTGTCATGAAAGGATCAGAACACTATTGGGCCCAGCTGCTGTTACTCTTCAGAAGCGGAAATTGCTCCACCTTTTATTTAAATTGTCACATCTTCATAGATCCACTAAAAGAAATTATATTTTAGATGTGCAGCTGTAGTCCACACATTTTAAATTAACTGGTGGGTGCTGTGGGGGAGCAGCTGTGGCTTACCTGCCCTTCCCGAGCAGCTTTTCAGCAGCTGCTGGGAGACAGGGAGAGCAGGTGCAGCAAATTATCATCACTTTAAAGAGCAGTGTTATGTGTGAAAAACCATCTCGTTTCCATTCCAAAAAAAGAAAGAAATGAGAACGTCTTAATTGCTGAATATTTCTTGTGGGGCAAATCCAAACATAAATCACCCCATTACTGATCAAGTGGTATAATTGCTATTGTGAAGAAGTTAATTTTGGATTTTTAAAAATTGAAATCATCTATGCTCTTTGACTTTCTAGAGCTTCATAACCAGCAGATACTAAAGTGAATTTCAGGGAAGTAATTTTTCACTTGTGCTATTTTCTGTGAAGCTCAGATCAAAGCCTGCTCTGGAAAGTGGAGTAGGCCAAAGCCACAGTGCCAGCTAAGGTCTTTTCTCAACCCCTTGTTACAAAGTCTGCTTTGAACACTCTTTTTAACCTCATCTTTTCAGCATCTGAGGCACTAAAACAGGTTTTCCAGAGAAACTGAGGATTCTCCATCCCTGGAAGTGTTCAGAAGCAGGCTGGATGCAGCCCTGAGTAACCTTGTCTAGTGGAAGGTGGTCCTGCCCATGGCGGGGGGGTTGGAGCTTGGAGATCTTTGAGGTCCCTTCCAACCCAAGCCATTTTGTGATTCAATGAAATACAAATTGCAGAGCATTATTTCCCATTCTGGTGAGCAGAGTTGTCTCTTGGAGACTGCCTCTGAAGAATGTCTCCATGAGTTTTGGAGCTATAGCTCTGCCCTCCAAAATTTGAAAAAAACAAGTACTCTGATGTTTTTAGTTTGTAAATCAGTACCTGATGCTCCAGATAATCTAGGTTCTGCATAAGATACTTATTTTTCATTAATTAATAATGGACTGCGATATCTAACCAACTGTTAGAAATCCATTAATTGAAGTGAAATGGTTAGACATTTGTCTTAAAATTTAGGGGAAAAATAATGTATTTGTTGGCAGAATTTTAAATAATTAATTCTGCAAAAGAAAGGAAGGGAAGACAGAGAGTATAGTCACGCCTTAAAATTAACCTCTCCTAGAAAGTTCTTTGCATCACCATTCAGCTGATTGGAACAGTGTGGGAAGAAAGTTTATATTTAGAAAGGTGCAGCTGAAGGCTCAGTTTGTGTGCTGATAGGTGTGTAGCTTTACTGAAGTGAAGGCAGCAACCTCTTAGACCACTGTAGCTCATGTTATTTCCCAAAGCCTACAGAAACCCCTCCATCTTCCTTCCGCTGTGTGCATTACAGAACAAACAGGGGAAGCAAACAAGAAGTGCCTTGGAGTGTTCTAATCCTGGCAGTACCTGTTTGCAATAGATGGCCAGCCCCACATCTCCTGGGGACAAGTGAGGAGCACCCAGTTCTTCACAGATCGGCCACTGGCTGCACTGATAATCTGAAATGATACAGAAGGCCACACTAGATGAGATTTTCGTGCTCTGTCTTTCTAATTCAAATGGAAAAAAAAATTGTAATGAATATGAATGTTTCTATGGATTTCAATGGTCTTTAAATTAGGAGCTTGTTGTGTAATCAAATTCAGTGAGGATGAGAAGACACATGGTAAACAGAATGGTTTTGTCTATAGCACAAAGACTGAATTAGATTTGAAAAAGAAAATCTGGTTGGCAGTTATGTAAGATTATTTTATGATGTTTGTTTATAACTTGGGAAAGGAGGAGAGTTTGGCAAGGAAATGTTTTGTCCTAAATCCTGGCAAGCATATTCATATGCCAAAAATTCTGTTGTGTCTACTTTTCATTTTTCTGAATTCTGTAGACAGCAAAAAAATACATGTGTTTATGGAGATTTATTCTGTTGTGGCAATGTAGATTCATCATGCAAATATGAAATCAGAGGATTACAAATTAGGTATTGCAGCTATTTCACATGTATATGTTGGAAACTTAAAAGTATTCTCAGGATGCATCCTTAAGAGAAAAATATACAATTCAGTAGAAGTGCTGCCTTGATTTTCCATTCATCTACGTGAGTTTTGCATTAGTGCAATCTTAATGTTTTCATTGGGCTTATTCCTGATTTATCACATTGCAAATGAAACCAGTATAAGGTCTATACACTTTTGCAGACTTTCACTGATTTTTTGGTTGCTGACCTAGTTGCAGAGCCATAATCTTAGGAGAATACTAATAAAATTATAATTTTCAAAACGGTTTCAGTTCCTTGAAGATATTTTGCATAACTTATTTGGCACCTTGGTTGGTTAGTGCTGTGGGTTACAGTCTGCTGTAGACTAATACAAATGGTCTGCAAAGAGGTGGAAATTGGGTTTTATTAGAAATTTGAAACTGTATTTACTAAAGATAATTTTCTTAACCACCTTTGCAAATACATCAAGAGCCTCATGATGAGACTAAACTATACCATGGTTTTCTAGATGGTCATAAGAGAAGCTGAATCAAAGCAATTTTGTCTCTCCTAGAGCACCTGTAGCAAAGCTCAGTGAGAATGACTCCTAAACCAGATCTCTATAAACAGTTCTGAACATCTTCCCATACTGTATGAACAGATTCCCCCAAGAAAATAGCATCAAAGTTACCAAAACAGGTATTTTTGAACTATCACTACATGTATTACATTTTTTTTTATGTTCTTAAGACATGAATGTGAAGTCTAAATTCATATTATAACAGGGGTTGAAAGAAGTAACAGGTCCTTCACAAGCAATGCAAAACTTTGTTAGAACATTTATACTTCACATCTTAACAGCATTTGAGGGACATCAGAGTAGGCTAGATAGTTCACAGAGTCCGAGGTGTAAAAAAGCTGACAAGTGTCTTTTGAAGATGGTTTTAGTGCTCAACTTTCAACCTACCAGGCTCAGGGGCACAGGAATTTTAGAGTCCTGGATTCTTCTTCACCATTTGAGTTGAAAGAGCATTTGCAGTGTATTTCATACTGATGGGCAGTGAATATTTCTGCCCTCTGCTGTAGAATTCTGTCTTTAGCAGTGATTTTGTAGTGAGGAGTGTCCAACCTTTAGCATTCAAAACAGAGAAGTGAAAATTATATGCGCAAGTATTTCAACAGCTTGTGTAGCAGCTGGCAAATTATGTGTAGGAAGGTTTGTTCTCTTGTCGGTTTATGTGCTAATACCCCTCTTTTAAATATGAAATACTAAATAATGAAATTTAAAGGAAAGAGAAGCTCTTAGGAATATGTGCTTTTGTGTAGTATATGCCTCATATTTCATTATGCAATGAGGATATACCTCAGGTGTCAACACAGCACTTAAAAATCATTCTTCACTCCCACACAAGATATCAACTTGGACACCATGTGAATCCAAGGGCATTCAAACATATTTTGAAAAACAGTGGCTGACCAGCTGTCTATAAATAGCAAAGGAACTGAGTAACACATCAGTAACAATAGAAATTCTGTCAAATATTTGTATTAATCAACTTTAAACTTCAGCAAGTATAAGAATTCTGTAGCAGAACCTCTAACAACTATTTTTTACCACATGGACAGGAATTATGAAAATAAGTTATAGTGCATGGTCTAAATATTTTAGTACCAGTAAATAAGTAATGTAACAAACAGAAGAAAGTATGACTCAGGAAGACATACCTTTAAATTGAGTTTATGATGAAATAATTTTGTATTGAAGTAAATTCTTAGGCATTTCCAGAGGGTAAAAGAAAAAAAATTGCCCACATCCCAATTCTGTAAGGGATTATAAATGGAAAATTCTGAAATTACATTTCAGAATTTCTAGTGTTAAAAATTTAAAGCATTTCATCATTTTATAGAGACCATAGAATTTACAATAAGGTTATTTTGCAAAACATTGAATGCAGAAATTATTCAACAAGAGTGTTTGCTAATTGCCAAAATGTGCCTGTGTGAGCTACACCATATAGGTGTGCCTGATTCAAACCCTCTTTCCTGCTATTCCTGAATCCTCATTTGGATTTTCTGGGCTGACTTTGGACACGACTTGCTCCTTGCCTTTGTCTGGCTGTGTCTGGGCTATTGATGGAGCAGCCACTGTCCCAGCTCTGCTCTGCTGGCACCAAGAAGTGGCATCGGGCCCAGTCTTGTCTACACTGTGGTTGCTCATGTCTTCCCTCACTAAGCAGTCTTCTCTTACTGCTGACAGGAGATTCTCAGAAAAGACTTAGGGAATTTCTGGAAAGCTGAAAAAAAAAAAAAAATTGAAAATGGGGAGAGAAGAAGACATTCCTAGAACACTGTCTGAAAATTGTGTAGGAAAAAATCCCAGAAAACAGACAGGACATACCTAGAAAATGTCAGAATTTCTAAAATGTAAGGGAAGCCCTAGAAAGTAGTGAGAAAATTCCTAGGAAACAGTGAATTAATTGTTAGAAAGCAGAAGGTGAATTCCTAGAAAGCAGGAATATGTATAAAATGGACTTAATGGTGTAATTACCCAAGAGAACTAGGAGAAATCAAGGGAGTTCTTCCAGTGTTAAGGGTTTTGCACAAAGCTGCAGGAAAAGTTCCAGAAAATACCAGCATTGTTTAAAGATCCAGTTATCCTTATAAATCTTCAGAAAATATATTTCTTATACCTTCAAGCATCATATCTTGTTTGTTTTGAAAACCTGATGCTTCCTTCTGGCCTAAACAGTCTTCCTTTTATTGTCTTATTGCAAATGTTTTCTCTTTCATCAAGAGGAATTGCAATTTCAGAGTCAGCAGCTTGTGGTTTTAGATGAAGGAGAAGAAATTGAACTTCAAGAAAAAAATAAGACCTTGCTGTCATCCAAATCTTCTTAATAAATAAAGAACAGGGAAGAAGGAAAAAATATAGGCTCTCAGGAGACTCAGTGAGAGTTTTCCCTGAGTAGTTACTGGTTCTTAGTGAAAAAATAGTTTCCCCTTTTCAGTGTATAATGCCCTGGCTTGTGTGTGAAGTACATGACTAGGCTGATTTGAAATGATTTCAGAGGGTGCCAAAAGAGTAGAAATGTATAGATGATACATCTGAAGGGGAAGATGAATCTCCAAAATAGTGCCTGCCAAGACCTGAATATTTGTAACAATTTCTATGTAAGTTCATCCCTGCCTTTGCTCTCCAAACTCCTGTTGGCTGAAATGTTTTTTTCCCCTTTGCTCCTGGGGGATGGCATGACCCAGCAGATGGGGCTCCCTTGCCCATTTCTCCCTTGGGTTCTTCCAAGCATGAGTTTCCCTGGCTCAATTTACCCCTGTGTCTGCCTTCCCTCTCACCCAGAACTCCCCAGCCTGGCACTGGGGAAAACTGGGAGGTTTGGGAGCCAAAGGCACTGAGTACCTAGGTTTAACTAAGTAGGAGGGTACCTCCTTCAGGGAGAAATCCGTTCCAATAGATTTTGTATCTGAGCAGGCCCTGCAGGTTATGCTAATGGAAACATTTCATAAATACATATTTCTGGGTTGAAATCAAGGCTTTCTTCCTGATAACCATATTTTCATACCAGTGACAGACGAATGCACCATAGGCCTTGACCTGGCTGTAAGCTTTTAAAATATTTGCCATATTGAACACTTACAAGCAGGCATATTAATCTCTTGGGGCATATTCCTTCTACATAGGAAGTTCTCCATTGTAAATGGTTTAAATGCTTTAAGGCACCAGACTTTTAATTCAGCCTTTATTGCAAATGCATCTGGTTAATGTTAAATTAAAACACCCCAGGAAATCTGTACTTTTCACTGTATTTGTTATTTATGTAAATTTTTGGAGAACATTCATTGCTTTAAAATCAAGTTAATTTGAAGCAGAGTAACAGGCATTAACACAGTCCCAGCAGAACATTCTCTGTCTGATGCCACACTGTTAATTTTTTATTATTTTCTAAGACATTGTCCAGATTTCCATCCTGTGAAATCTTCAGATGCCAGACATAGG
The DNA here is from genome assembly GCA_013396955.1 of Regulus satrapa. Taxonomy (NCBI): domain Eukaryota; kingdom Metazoa; phylum Chordata; class Aves; order Passeriformes; family Regulidae; genus Regulus; species Regulus satrapa. Next base: position 402,367 of record VWZN01017234.1, read on the forward strand.
CCTAATCTTTTATACTGAATCTCATTTTTTTTCCTGAAGACTCTTCCTATTCAGCAGATACCATGTGAACATTGTAAGTCAGGTTAACATAAAGGTAAATCTGTGCTCTGGTGACTTGGGGCTTTGGCCTGCATTTGCAAGGTTTCAGGGGCATTCAGAGTTCATCTAAGGCCACAGATCTATGTTGATTCACTCATCTGTGGCCCATGGAATGTGTTTCTCTAAAACCATGACAATCCACCAGGCAGGTCTATGGCCTTTCTGTGATGTTTCAGTGATGCTGAATTCTGACTCAAGGCTTTGTAGACTGCTCCCAAGTTTAATAATAGAACAGCTCGCTACATGAGATCATTTTCCCCACCACACATTTGTGTATTTTTGTCAAAACATTTTCCTGCTTGGCTGAAATTTGGCTGAACTTCTTTCAGCAGAATATGGCCTGACATTTTGCCCAGAAAACAGCACAGCAGCATCAACGGCAGGCAACCATGGCTAAGGATACAGAGAATTTAGGAACTATCTATTAGCTATTTTTTTTTCCCCTCCTTTGGGTGAAATGGCTTATTCTAGACTGAAATGCTTTTGCCAGCCTAGTTGTATCAGTTTTAAGCTCAACGAATACAGGTACCTGCCAGCATAGTGAGGCTGGCTCAGGCTTTCATGTTGTGCACACCCTTAGCACAAAGGGAACCAGCTCTGTGTGCTCAAACTGTGACAGATGCTGTGGTGTTTTGCTCAAGGCAAACTCAGGCAGAAGAACAAACCAGTGCCAGGAGGTGTTGGGGACTAAGCTCTCCTATGTGTAACATGCCACTCAACTAGCAGAATTGCTTTAAAATATCAAGATTTTCCAAAAAGTTGGCTTTAAAGCATCATAAAATTTCCCTTCAGTAGGCCATGGTGATGCCAGCAAGGGAGAACGTTTGGCTGCAGAACTCCTGTGGCAGTTTGCAGATATTAATTTGCAGAAGAAAAAGCTTTCATGGCAATGAGATCTATTTGGAGAGAAGAGCATTTAATCTGTGATACTGGTTTTGAAATCCTTGCAGGGCTGAGATCTTACACATGCTGGAGTTAGTAATTATTCAGCCTTCACTTCATTAATCAAGCATTATAAATAGTAGCAACAAGTGACAGGATTTGTGCACTGTGGTAGGAACAGAAAAGTTTCCTGAGGCCAGCCTGGCCCCCAGCTGGGGCAAAAGGCTGGTGTGGGCAGGGTGTCAGCAGGTGTTCCTCGTGGCCAATTAACTGCAGGAACAGGTGAGGCTCACAAGCCCCAGCTGAAGCCTTGTTAATAAGTCTGTGGAACTCCTGAGACTTAAGTGTTCAGTCAGGTGTGTGGTATTGTCTCCAGAGGACTGCGGCTTTTATTTAAACAGTTAATCCTACTCATCTGTCTGAGGACACAGGTATGTACATTCAGCTGAAGGCTTTAGCACTTCTGATTTTAATAATTTTTGCTCCAAGTTTTCTTCTCTCCCTTTTGGCTATAGTTGCATGGTTGCATGGACCACTTGCCTTTTAGTAAATATGGCCGGTCAAGCTGAAAAAGCAGACAGGAGGTCTCCTGATTTCACCAAACAACTGCCAGGTCTGATGGGGGTGTCTGTTTTGTGTGTCCCTGGACTTGTATGGCTTCACAGCTCTTTCAAAATACATGACAGATTTTGAACTTTTTCTCCTGGAGCAATCATACTTCTAGAGATCCCTCTCTTTCCCTCTACATCCTGTGGATTTTACTAGCTACCTGACTCCTTTTTGTGGATTATCTTCTGCAACACGGGCACTCAAACATTGAAGATATAGAGCTATTTTCTTTTCAGCCTTGCTTTTAAAAGGATTAACAAGTAGGCCTTTTAAAGAGAAGTGCCCACATTACTTAATTTTTAGCCACAGCTTGAGATAAACTTTTCATTTCATGTAGAACAGACATTACTTGATTTGTGGCCTCGACTTCTGAAGAATTCAGCAGTAAAGTATTCAGGAGAATTCAGGAGCTAGTCTTTAGAAATCAATTCTAAATTAAGAATTGAACTATATATTTATATCACTTCTATTTAAAAATAATTAATTAGATCTCTTGGATTTGAACTCAAAAAGACCTAAGAATTATAATCAGTTCATAATCCTGAAAGTACTGATTGGATGTTTTTCCACAATGAGAGAATGAGTGTGGTATTGGAAAGTGTCTTGGAGGAGGTCATATATGGTTTATGTGTATAAGAGGGGTTAGGTAAACTTTGTCAAGATTTTCTGCAACATGTTTCACCGAGAGTAAAACATGTCATCATGTCTTTATGGGCTAATGTTTATAAAAGGTACAAATTACTTTCAAATGAGGGCTATCTGCTGAAGGTTAGCTGTTAAAAATGTTTCCCTCTGTTTATAGTTTTCTAAATCTAGGTTGTCAATGGATAGGTTGGCAATTACTCTAAGTATTGCACATTTCCAAAGAGTTTGACTGAAGCTCCCTGTTCTGATGCATTCTTTGCTGCTGAAAGTGCTGGCTATTACCATGAGATAAACAGATTAAATATTGACTCCACAATTGTAGTTGCCGTGACTATAAGCACACAACTACTGAAGTATGCAAGTAATTTGTGTAAGTCTAGATCAAAACAATCTAGTAGGGAAGAAATGATCAACTATCCTTGAAATGTGCAAACCCCCAAGAAAATGCAATTATACCCTAAGAAGTACTGAGGTGGAGAAAGTAGGTAGATGTTTTATGTGTACCCATGGAGAACCTGATTCAGTGGGCTTGCTTTCACTAGTAATAAAGTCGTAAGGTATTGCACTCTATCAATTTCTATAGCAAACATGGGCCTAGTCAATAAATTATGACTGCAGTTCAAAACTGTCACCCTACAGTCAACTCCAAATGGTTGGGCAGATTTTAGGGAACCCAAACATTCTACTGCATGAATATTAGGAATGTGAAAAACGAAGTTCACTTCTCTGTTATAGTTTTTGAAATTTATTTGAAACATTATAGGAGAATATAATAAAGTAAAAAGCAGCCGGCCGGGTGTCTCTTGGCATGTTACCAAAAGAGCACACCCCAAAATAAGATTCTTTTCGTTAAATGCATTGACTTGTTACATATTCATACAACTTCATGCATTATTCAACAACAGCCCCTCTTCCAAATGGCCCTGGCCTGTCCACTTCTTTGGTCATAAATCCTTCTCTCCAGACTTCCTGGTTTTCTCTCCGGATAAGCTTTATCTCAAGGATGTGAGAGATTTATTATCTGTTTTAAAAACCAGAATCCTGTGAGAAAGATGTTTACAACACTTCTAATTTACTAGTACAACTAAACTACTAAACTATTTTCATTTTAATATTTGCAAAAAGCCAACTATCTAATAATTACTTATAACAGGGAATATACTCAGTTTCATGTGACTCAAGTTCTAGAGCACTGGTTTTATTTTCTTATGTGAACTTCAAATCCTGGAAAAATGGATTTTTGATAATTTGCAGAATTCAGAGAATTTTGGAGTATATTTTCATATGTAGTTTCTTATATGTAGCTCAAACCATGCATATGCTTTTAATTGCTATTATAAAAGCTAAGGCAAGTTTGTGAGCATGACTGTGATTTGATTTGAGTTTTAAATCTTTGAACATAAGGCAAATCAAAACAAACCTCTGGGTTGTGAATATGCAGGTTGCATTGCACCATTCTTTTCAGCTGTCCTGGGAACTCATTAATTTCTCATTATATCTTTTGTCTAAACATAATTTTCTACCAAGTAATTAAGTGATGAGCTGGCAATCCTGTTTCTCATAAGCATATGCTAAAGTGTATGTATAATTCTCCCTTGGTAAAGGGGACTGTGGAAACATTGCTCTGATTAAAAATCACGAGCTGATTAAAAACAGAATTAGAGTGACAAGGAACTTGTGGTCCCACAAGATCAAATACCACTTTGTAGCAGCACTGGGAGGTGTGCTAAGGCTGTACGTTTATTTGCAGCTTTTGGTATTAGTTTGCACAATTAAGCTACCTTTTCTCATAGTATAATCAAGTCTTTTGATAACATTTCATTTTCATAGTGCTCCTAAAATGACAAAGATATAGAACACATGTCTCAAGTGATCTCTTTTTATTGTCTGGTTTATCTAATTTTTATTCTCTTTGGTCTCTGGAAGATATTTTACGGCCATGTGTTATTGTTTAATTCCATGTCTTTTTGTATGGACTTGCTTTGCAATTTCTAGACTCCTAAGTTTGCTTATTGAAAAACCTATATATAAACTGCCTTGAAACCAGAAAATGCCATTCACCAGAAAATACATTGACGTATTTTGAACACTTTGTCCTCCATGATGTAGGGTTCATGTTTTCCCTACTACTTTATGGCAACAACTTCAATACTGAGAAGATAGAGAGTTTGCAAGGCTGGTGGTGAGGCAATTAAAAGGGGAAAAATGTAAAATATCACATGGTGTGCTTTAATTCTATTATCAGAGACTCAAAAGAGGAAAAATTTCACCTCATTACAGTTCTCATATTCTCATTTTGGGGAATTGAACAGGACAATGTCTTGGTTTATTGTGGAGCTTTCTAGTGAATGAAAGAAATATAATTCTGGATGAAGACCCAGTTTTAAGACATCTTTAGTAGGGCCCATAATTTTGGCCTAGCCATCATTTAAACAGTCATTCTTGCATATACTTCATCCATGCCAGCAGCCTGCTTTATCCCAGCTGCTTTGTATTTCGTCTATTCTGAATGTGGGCATACAGAAAAACATCACTCAGGGCTCATAGAAAAATGCTTTTTTCTAGAACAAATCTTGAGGAAAACAGTTGTGTGTAGGTTTCCTTAAATTTGCTACCAAATCTGAAATGCCATTGCCCATTAGAATACCTTATCACAGCTCTGCCTGATGGCTGTCTCCACCATTTTATAGAGTACTTTTGCAGTATTCTGAATATGTAAATCATTTCAAGGGGCTGCTCTGATTGTCATGGGCAAACCTTGCCTCTCTAATTTTTTGGCCCTTCAACACTGTTATAGGAAAAAGTAGTTATCCCTTAGGAAAATCTCAGATATTGACTATGGAGTAAACCTATTAGATCATTGCTGAACTGAGATATTCTGTTGTGCTCTTTCAATAATGAGTATTTGCTTTGCTGTCAAGATTTTATTAAGGTTCTCAGGAGGACAAAACAACCAATGACTTTAACAAGGAGCTTCCCAGCTCACTGTGGAGCATTTAGCTTACATTCCAGTATGGGTCACTTTGCCATTTCTGGCTCCTACCCTGCAGCTCCATTAGCTGGCAGCTGGTGGTACAGTGGAAGCAGCCTCTTGCATAGACAAGATCAGCTACCTTTGTATCTTTAAAAATACTTCAAAACTGGTGGCACTCCTTTATATAAGCACAAAAAATAACCTAAAAATAAAACCGTAGCTGGAATGCGCGCTATTCAACATGAATTAATGTGTTTGTTAAAAGTCTAGGCATTTTTGATGGTCTTGAGATACACATGACCTTTTCATGATGCTCCCTAGAGATACTAGTCATCCTGTCCAAAAGCAGCATGAAGTTTTTCAGGCATACACAAGCAATGTAATTAGGGCACTTTGAGCCCGGTAATGGGCTATGGGTATGAACACTGTGGCCTGCTCAGATGGCCTTTCCAAGTATAGCACAGTTTTCAAATATTGTGATTATTGGCACAATTAGTGCAAGGGTCTTACATCTCTGAATATAACTAAGTGTTGTGCTTTTGGTGTAAAATGTAAAGAATCAGTTTCTTCTTTTAGTAAGCTTATGCTGTGTGCTTCTGCAGGCTAACAAGGCAGTGAAACTGTGTCTGGAGCACGGTAATCTGAGTTTATCCAGTCACCAAAAGCAGCCTTCACACCCAGCATTAGTTATAAACTCTATTATATTAGCATTCTCAGAGAGATCAGGGACTGCAGAAATGGTGCAGGTTAATAGATCTCCCTTACAACAGAGGCTGAGTTCAGGATCAAGGATTGTGATGGGGTAGCACAGGAAAGCTGTGGTCAGTATCATCCCAGTACTATTGTTGTGCTTAGCATCACACAAAGCTACAGCAAAAAAATGTCATCACTCAGTCCTTACATCTTAATCATTGTCCTCACCACTTGGGCACAGAGGATCTGAGTGGCCCAAGGGTGGCATTTCCTAAGTGCATTGCATTTGCTCACTCCATTTCACATTTACTCTGCGGCTGACTACAGAAGCCACACCTCTGTGAAAACACAATAAACCTTGTTCTTACAAATTACTTTTTAAAGAGCTGTTAAGATTTTCAAAATGTCCTAATTAAGACTTTGAAATAAGGAAGGAGACAGATGAATACATCGTCCATGTAGTCAAGACTGAGACAGATAAACAAAATGTTCAGAATTAATGTGATCTTGCCATACTCATCACACTTACATGTGTATTTTATGTCAAAATAATGTTTCTCTAGCATTTATAGCACTGTGTCAGTCTTGAAAAAAAAATACAGTATTAATGGTGATAAACAACATTCTGTCCAAATGAACCTTAAAAACAGGCTTTGCTTTAAAAAAACCTAGTAGTGATTATGGGGCTATTATTAATACTTACAAGTGCTGTGGCTTTTGATACAGAACTGACAAAATACTCAAAATATACTGAAAAAAGTGTTTTTTAAATGGCTGCCTTCCACCAGGAGCTTCTCTTTGACGGGTAAATGCTGAATGCAACAGCCTCAACAACTTATATTTACCTCTTCTGTACGTGCCTAGTGCCTGTTGGCCAGAGCTGCTCAGCAGGCAAGTTAAATGCCTGAGGTATCTCCTTATGCTTAAGGGCTGGAATAGATTTCTCTTTTTTTTCAGTCTAAGCTTTTGTCTGGTTCTCAGGACAGCTGGACACCTTTAGTCAGCACTGATCCTCCTAGGTAGCCTGGTGGTTCCTCTTCCTCCATAACAATGAAGCTGAGGTAGCACTAGAGCCTTTGTGCTAGACACTGCTTTTGATAAAGCTGCCCTACAGAACAAAGGATTGTTCTGACAGTGAAAAGCTTCCCAAAGTCACTGTGGAAGGAAGGTTTGTGGGATGAAGCCCTCCAGAGCTGATTCAGCTGCAATTTTTTTAGAAGCTTGGTGTGTAACACTTTGCTCTCCCACAGCTTAACACACCACAGGCCTGTGGGGAGCATCACTGTGTATACAGAGTGAGGGAGCAGAGGAGGGAGATGATCATGAGGGAAGATGTGTTTATTATCAGACCAAATAAGAGCACACAGGAAGGGGACCTGCTTTGTGTTTATTTAAAAATAATTATTGAAGAGCTGGAACTGAGGAGAACACCATCAGGAGCATCAGTAAAAATTATGACGGTAGCAAAGTTCATAGCCAGAGACTGTGATGTTTAAGATCTATTAAGGAAAGTAAGATTGAAAGTAAACCAAGGTAGTTATTTTTGAGTGTGGTTATCTCAGTCATGGTAACATTAAAACACTATCAGAGAGGCTCAAGTCCTAGTTCTTTTACAACTTTTCAGTTTTCTAAGCTGTACACCACTGCTATTTGGGCATGAAGTAAAGTTTCTTCATGTGAAGAAAGCTTCTGACACTCTTAAGTTCACTTAATATACTCTATATTCTGAAGTTCACTTAATATCTTTTAGGAATATGCTTTCCTCTGGCTTTCTAATTGCTAATGAAATTACTTGAAACCACATGTACAAAGAACTCTGTTAAGCTTAAACACTTTCTGTCCTGAATCTGGAAGGCAAGTTGATTATTAGTGTAACACAGTGTTTCTCAGGGTCAGTTTTGTACAACAAATACAATCCATCAATACCTGAACTGTGTCTCTTTTTATAGGATTTCCCTAACAGGGAATCCAAATCCCGTGTACTGTAGCTCTGTCCTAGTGAGATAATTATTGTTCTGCCAGGTTGCTGTAAGCAACACGTCTGATCAAAGGCAAGGGAAGAGAGTGTAATTGCCATGTGAATTTTTGGAAGTCCAGCATAAGTTTTGAAATTACATGGAACCACGTGTATTTTGAAATCTGCCTCAAAATTTAATTTGTCCTCATGGAAATGGAATATTTTATGTGGCACCTGATGCTCAGTGGATGTGAAAGACTTCTGCAAGACAGGAGGCCAAGAGAGAAGCAGAGGCTTGCTGCCAGTTGTATCAGAAAAGCAGGTGAAAAACTTAGAAGCAGAAAAGTCTCTAGGTCCACTTTCAGGTGTGGTAAATATTTTAGGTAGATTTTAGTTGTTTTAAAATGTATGCTTGACTTCCTTGGTCCTGAATATCAAAAAACCACCTGTGACAACAAATGTGGCTTAAAATGGCTTCCATTTTAACGAAGGATTTTGGGGTTTTTTTTGTCAGAACAGATTAAAATGTGTGTTCATATCTGTATTTTGATCAGCCTTCATATATTTTCTTGGCTTAGAAGCCTCTGAGGCGATAATGGTATTTACATATATGTTACATGTGCAAATGGCCTGTGACTTTGAAGCATTCATAGCTGTGAAGAACAATGTGGTTCTGAATCCAAGTTTTTCTGTTCTGTTTTCCCCCTCCAAGACTTGCTGGAGGAGCCTTTGCACTTGTTTTATCCCCGAACATTCCATGGAAATCTGGCAGCTGGATTCAAATCTCTTTTTATTTGTGTTTCTGATAGCTGCTCTACAGTGCAACGATCTTCAGCAACATGTTGATTCTATCCCCTGAAAAAACACAAATCCCCAGGGGAACACACGTGTATGAGATTGAATTCTCTCTGCACTGAAGCCTTAGGTGGTTACAGGCCTTATTCGTGGTTGTATAGCAGAAGTCTCCTGCAGAGTGTAGCCATCAGTTGCTAATGTCTTGAACATCTGAGATGGAAATGAAGATGAAATAGTTTTTATCTTTCTATTGTGTGGCTTTAATGGAAAAGTCCATACTGCACAGTTGCAGCAAGGTTCACAGGGCTGGAAATTGAGTAACTTACTACTGTGCTTTCCCTTTTCTCCACTGAGATTTCAATCTTTCTTCCCTGTGCCCCACCCATGATTTTCCCTCTTCATTTCAGTAATTTAAAGCTGTTAAAATCATAAGGTTTTGTTCCTCTGCTATGGAAAACACCACCACCACAATTTAGTAATTTTATTCTAAAATAAATTAATTTTGTAGGTCTCTTTAAGAGTCATTAACAAAACACCTGTGTCTTTAATTTAGGAGCGCTTGTTGCCAAGCATGTGCTGCTGCTTGGGCTTCATGTTTGTTATCTGATGCCTTGGTCAGGCTACAGAAAGTGTTGCATCTGTTCAGTTCTGCTGAGATTGTTCATTTCCTTCTATTCAGATGCTGACTTTTCAAGTCTTAACATATTGTTTACTTTGCTGCTTTTTCATTCACAGATGTGTTTATAGTGGGAAGGCAGGCAAGGTTTCCTGAGAAGAGTTGTGCAGTGAAACCAAATACACTTATTTCTGAGGCTGTGGAAAGTATTCTTCACCTATTAGACTATTATGCTTAGGAAAAATAGTATTAATGTGCTGAAACTGATCCTATTAATGGTACTGAGAATGTCAGAATTTGCACCCAAGACATACATGTGTATCTCACAGGTGATCAGAAATCACTGCTGATATAAACTGCTGGTTATTCATATTCCCTATCCTAGAGACACCTTTGGAAGGAAGTTGTGGTAGCAAAGAGAAAAAAATATATAAATGTGTCATGTCTAGCTTAGTGCTATATGAATTTCTCTAATATTTGAGCAAAATATACAAAGAAACTCCATGGTAAAAATATTTACCTACTACTTTCTCCTCTGAGACTATTATTTGTGCAAACAAGCAAAGGCACTAACGTTCACAGAACGATAATTAAAAATATTTGTTTAACAAGTTGTAAGTGCAAAATAGAAGACAAAAATCCTAACTGATGGACACTGCATTTTTTTTTTCCTGGACAATCCTGCACTATTTTTAATAGTGGTTTGAAAAAGAAGGCTTTTAAAGTTGTGTGTGTTTTAAAGAAACATTCTCTGATGCAAAAACAATTGTACTAAGCAATTGAAAAAGCACTAAGAAAAAGAGCAGCTGTTACTGGAAGTTACAGTTAATTGCTGTATTTTCCAGCACAAGGTTGTTTGGTGGGAACAGTGGGGAAAAAATGCAAGCAACAGCCAAAAAACCAAGCATGTGAGGTGAAACTTGAATTTGCTCTCATGAGAACTTTCTAAGATTCATAAGTAACTGAGGAAAGCACGCTGTATTTAAGTCTCTGGAGATGTATTGTGCCGTATGGAGACAGAGCACAGCACTCAGTGTTGGCAGAAGAAGGAAAGGAGAACAGAAAGTCACAAAGACTGATAGGAGGGTAAGGCTCATCAGGAGGGATAGAGGATAAAATACCTGCTGCCACTTCAGACACCTTTGTTGGGGGCTTGTTTGTTTGTGTTTTTGTTTTTCTTTTGGGGTTCTCAGAGTAAATTTGAAGCACCTATACTTTTCCTTGCTCCCCCAGCACAGATTTTTCTGTGCTTTTTAAACAAAACAAGCAAAGCACGCCTCTGTTACAGATCTGGAGAGAAGATGGATAAATTAGCCAGGGGCGTTTTGTAAGCCCTGCAGGCCAAATCTGATGTGATATATGTATGCCTAAAAGCAATCTCTGAAAAGGAACTTCAGCAAAATATCCCACCTGGGCTCTGGCTGTTGTTAGAGCAGTGGGAAAACTGTGGCAGAAAGTGTCCCTGGGCAGGCTGCAGGCAGGAAGGGGAGAAGGGCAGGGCAGGAGGCCCTGGTGATGGGGGTGCCCCTGGCCTGGCACTGCCCCCTGCTCTGCTCTGGCACTGCTGCTGGGCCCCAGGATCTGCCACAGGGGCTGGGGTCTGCAATCCAGCTTGTTAGCCCATCTGCTGTTCTTCCAGCACAAGGCTATAAACCATTGGAGGTCATAACAGGCAGCTATTTATTTCTTAAGTCCTTAGGTGCCAGAGGGGAGATTTCTTTTATATATATATATATAGCACTGGAATGCATTTATTAGGAATTGACTGTGTTTATTTTGAACCACAATATTTGAACATCCAGATACACAGACAAAGCTCCAAGAAAGTACAATGTCTGCCATACTCTGAGCTCAGTTCTCTGATCACTTATCCTTGCCTCTATTGCCACCCATTGTGGCAATAATTTCACTGACTTCAATAAAACAACATGCAGTAGCCAGCTTTTAACTCGGTACTATTTGCAGCTTTCCAAATTACTCCAGTATTCAGTTTAGCTCTAAAGAACAAACACAAAATGAAAATTGAGCAATGCCCTGAAATTAATTTCTTTCAACATTAATATCAAGACTGATTACTATTAACTCATGAATCAAAACATTGTTCAGCTAGAAAAACTTGTTGCCAACTGTTATTATTATTATTAGTTTAACCTAAGTGTGACCACTGAATACCAGTTGATATTAGGAAATTGCAAGGTTCATGCGAAATCAAAATATTTGTTGTTTTTTATAAAACAGCTAATGTCTAAAAAGTTTATGGAATTAGGTGATTGTTATTGTTTCCATTATGTTATGGTGATATTCATGGTGGTTTTGTAGTAAAGATTCAGCTGAGGTTTGTCCTGAAACAGGAATTCATTCCTTGAAATTTGTCAGAGACAGGTCTATAGCACCTTGTTACTGAATGGAATTATGGCTCTTGTGGATTCAGGATGAATTGTGATATTAATATGTGTCCCCAAGGAATTTATCAAATATTGAATGATTAATTAAAACTTAATTTTTAAAAGAAAATGCAGAATTTGCAACAATTTAAGAGCTTATTTAAGACATTGTTCTGCTATCAGACTAATGTGTCAATCCTTAAGATTTGCATGTTAATTACTTCAGATGAGTAAATGTCACTCATGCAGAAATTCTGTGCATAGGAACGGTGTGAGTAGGAGAAACAAGATTTTCTGTTTTATTGGACAGAACATATTGTAATCAAAAGGATTTTGGGAAAATGAATGACTTTATGGACCTTGGCCAATGCACAGGCATACAGCGAGTGTGGACTAGTCCCTGAGTAGGTTGTATAAATAAACTGTCCCTTTCTCATTCCTGACCGTATTCTCCTTTTCCCATATTTTCCATGGTGCGTTGAAGAAACAATAGAGCAATGCATATGGAGCCTACTGACTATGCAAAATTCTAACACAAATGATAGCCTACCCCTACCATTTTAGATAAAATGGGTTACTTCTGGTTAATTAGCTGTTTATTTTTATTTTCTGCACAGATATTTCATATTAGATGTTTGTCAGTGGAAGAGTAAGCGCACTTCAGTGCTGAGGGCAGCCCTCAGACTGTTTCTGCCTCTGTAATCCCTCTCCAGACACAGAAGGTTGGCAGCCACCTGGGAGTGCTCCGGCCCAGGGACCACCAAGGGTGAGAGACAGTGCTCCCTGCAAGGGCTGGGCTAAAGCAGAGGATCATTCTGCAACTGCATTTACACCCCGTCGTGCTTATATAGTGCACTTTATCAATATGCAGGACAGAGGATCTAGCTTCTCTCTGCTGCCAAAAAAAGGTCTAAAATTAGGACAAATTTTCACATTTTACTTTTGATTCTTCTCTGCTCAGGCTGAGAACTGCTTCTATAAGCTCTCACTTCTTGTGCCTGAGACTCTCCAGCCAGTGATATAAGCACGCATGGATATAGCAGAATTTAACCCACAGCAGAGACACACTGAATGAAATGAGCATTTTGCAAAGGGCTGATATGTCTCAGGGCAGCCTGAGTTCGTTACAGTTATGTAAGTTTTCTTAAAAGAATAATTAAAATTGGAATTATATTCTCCCAAGTATACTGCAATATCTGACTTGGAGCTGCAAGGAAGCAGGGCTTTGCTTGACCTGCTATTTCTGTCCCTTTGCTGCTACGAATTTGGCATGGCAACCCAGGGAGTGTGATCAAGACAAGCAGTGACAAAGGCCTGCTCAGCCCAAATGCTGAGGCAGACTCTGACCACGGTATCTTGTAAACACCTTCTGCAGATTCCTTGCGGAAGTGCAAAGGCTGTTAGGGGCAACATAAAGGGCTCCTTGCTCCAGGAGTGAAACCAGGAATATATTCTGGAATTTGAGACAGCAGAGTTAGGAATCCAAAGGGAAGAGCACCCTGAAATGAGTGAATTGAAATGGCGCTCTGAAGTTTAGCCATGAAAATAGCTCAGGATCATTGCTGAATCGGGTGTCTGTTTATTCATGATCACCACCACCAACCATGGATAGATGTACACATAATATATTGATTTAACTGAATACATTCAATTCACAATGATTAAGCAGAAATCATTCCATTTTCAAGTCTTGATATTCAAGGGAGAGTTATATGTCCAACCATTTCACTTTAGTGAGAGAGAACCAACACATCAGAACTCTGATGTGGATCTGGCCTTCCTTTGGGAATTCAGATCTAGGACTAGCTCTGAGACCAGTTTCTAATTTTAATTACTGCTACCACATTAAAAATTGCTCCCACGATGCAGATGAAATCCACCTATATAAATCAGCAGCAGCAGGACTCTTTAAAGCTTACACTGACATAGGCTTTGTGCTGACCTCTGCACAGCATCAGCCTCTTGCTGGGCCATCTCCACGGGAATGAATTGTATCCAGAAAGCACAGCGGAAGAGATTCAGATTAGTATTCTACATAAGGCTTTTAATATTGGGTAGCATAAAGGTCAAGTAAATAGTCTAAAAATAACTAAGCATTAATGCTATGAAGACCCTGTGTAGAAGTTACCCTTTGTCTCTTTGGTGCGGATCTTACAACAGTTTTTACCTTTTTTTTTTTTTTTTTAAATCATATTATGAGTTACTAAACCTAATCACTGAGGAGTTGATTTCTTGCTGATCAATAGTGGCTCCATAAAATTTAGTAAAGTTATTTTAAATGGTTTAAATTGGCATTAAGCCAATTTGGGTATTGCTTCAAATGTTTAGGCAAGCCATTCTTAAGAAGTGAGTGATGCTTTTGCACATTAATTCAGCACTGAACCCATTAACTAGCTATGCATGCAGTTTTGTGTCAATATCTCAACTATTTTTGGTTCATTAGGCAACATGATTAAGATGAGTTGAATTAACAGGTCTGTGCATCATCTCACTACAATTGCATTTAGGAGACAACTTGGTCTAAAACCCATATAAAAAGGACAGTTTAGCCTTCCCATACTCAAGATACTAATTTTGAATGTGATTAGCCCAATGAAAGACTTCAGTTTTGAACTTCTATACAGAATTTCTGCTTTGAAAGGTGAATTTGTAGTCAAGGGTCTCATACAGTGGTCCACACAACCATTTGCATAAAAACTGCACAACAAAATGACAGAAAATTCTTCACTTCTTATGCCATATTGGTCAATTCATATTTAGCATGCATGTCATTTTCTTCTCCTGGCTGAGGATCTGAGTGATGAATTTCAATAAAAATTATATAGATCATTGCTCCAAGTACACCTCCCAGCAGAGGTGCAACTATAGGAACCCACCACCAATTATTACCAGCCCTGTAAGACAAAAAGAACAAGAATTAGTGTTATTTGTTGCTCCATTGAGCTCCTTCCTGTGTGTTAATCACCGAACAGATCCAGCTGTGTGCCACTTGCTATAGTGTAGCCCTTTCTATTTTGTCTTACATTTCTGTAAATGGGTGACACCCCCATCTGCCCTACCCAGGCTGGGTCTTATTGGAAGGTTAAATAACAAACACCAGATGTGTTGGTCTGTACACTGTAACTGTATTTTAGAAATTAGGCTTTTTTATTGCATGCCCATTTGGGCACAGAGGATGATTTTTCCCTCGTGAGAAGCACATTTCACCGACTTGCAGTGAAATGAACAGGGACCTATTTATTGCCCAGCAGTCTTGACTTCTGCTGTCCCCAGATGCTTGTGAATAGATTTTCAGGATGTTACAAAAGTGGCTAATTTCATCTGGATGGAAACTTGCAAGTTCGCACCTACAACAGTATATACCATCTTCCTCTTGTCAAATGTAATAAATTAAACTGAATTTTGACTACATCTACCTTAAGCAATGTAATAAAACATGGTGACTGTGAAGTTGATTATCCTTGACTAGAGCAGTCAAAATTCAATTTTCATGATGGAGTATTTTTATGTTTAAAATGTGGTGTCTTGCAGCAAGAGGAAAATAAATGATTAGAATTTTTATACACTTAAAACTTAATCTTAGAGTTGTATTCGCTAAGAAAATCCAGCATGCCGATTCCACTGAAATGCTTACATTTGCATAATTACTAGGATGCAGTTTTAAATATGTAGATTTACCAGCATATTTAAAGTAAGAAGTCCACCACTGAACTGTATAAAACAATAAATAACAACTTTTCTATGCAGGAATATTGGGCTGGTAGAATTACTCTCCTTTTCTTATATCCACATTCAGACAGTAAATAACTGAGTATTCATTTCAGTGCACAGTCTCTTAACTGTACTGATGCATTAAGGTGTTTTGATTTGATAACGTGTTGTATTAATTTGAATATGTGAGTCTCCAGTGAAAATCCAGCTACCTCAATTTCATGCATATTGAAAATAGAGATTTTTTTTTTTTTTTTCTCCCAGAAATAAATAGGGACAAATTAATCTAGGAAATGAACTTTACAGGAAGCTGCAGTGGAACTTTTAAACTGTCAAGATAATTATTCAGGACTTAGTTGTATAGAGTTATGCAGAAGTGAACTTGTGTTTGTCACAATGCAATAATAGAATTGGGAGAATATTGGTGCCCTGATGATAATATTATTACTGCTCGTTCAAAAATACCTTGGATGTGTATGTTTTACCTTTGGAATGATTACTATTTTGCCCTGAGGATATAAAATAACTTCTGATGTTGTTTTACTGAGTTGAGAAATCTGGTTGTTTTTGAATCACGGATGGTTGTTGAGCACTTGAACTTCTGGGACAAGCAGGGACTAAGGTTTTATTGAATTAATCAGCAGAACAAAAGCTATATCAAGTATTTGCATGCGTTTTTCTGTGCGATGTGTTTATACGCGGGGGTGTGATGAAGGTGTTTCTTGGCAGGAGTCTCTCAGCTTGTTTCATGAACTGGCCTGTGCCTTGTCAGCTCCTGCATGACCTTCTCCAAATCTCGGCCTCTATTTGCAGCAGCTGCGCCCAGCTGCGCACGGGATACCCCGTGCGTTTAAAGCCTTTGTAGAGGGTGCTGCCAAACCCGCAATGAGATCGGGACCCAGCCGAGTTTCCATGACACACGGAGCTGCCGTGACAAGCACCGATCGCCTCAGAGCCCTCGGCCCCGCCAGTGCCATCGCCATCTGCCCCGGGCGGCAGCGAGCCTGCCCAGCGGAGCTGCGGCAATTCCCGGGAAGCTGCGGTGTCTAACCCGCAGGGACTGGAACCCGGCCCCGTTTAAACTTGCTGACGCACCTTTCACTAGCCAGCTGCTGCAGGGTGCTAAATGCTGCCGAGGCCGCTCTGCCCTCACGGCCTGTGTCGGAGCGCGGCTGAGCTCGGTGCCGGCGGCCACGAGGTGTCAGCGTTACCGCGCCCAGGGAGCCGGGCTGAGCCGTCCCGGGGCTACCTTCAGGTGCTGGCGAGAAATACCGCTCTAGAGAGCTCTGCCTCTGCCGTATTGCCGCTTCATGCTCGGGTTCGCTTGTCAAAATCTAGTCTGGTATGCGGACTCAACGCTCTGTTGTAACTCTTTTCTCGCTACAGGCAGTACTTTGCTCCCTAAACTTTTCTTAAGCTTGTCAGAATATTAAGTATGTGCTTAAGAAAGACTCCTGTTTTTCTGATGGGAGCCCTTAACCAAAACAAATCATTTGCATGGGCTAGGGAAGCCATGCCATAGCTTGTGTCTTCTGACTTGGTTTTGGGAAAGATGCTCCTTCAGCTGTCTTTGTGCAAAATGTATTAACAGCAACATATTAAAAACCCCTGCTCAAATGCATTCCTATCATCTGGACAATTCTGTGATCCAGAGCAGAAGGGCTCTCCTCCAGTCTAGTTCCCTGCCTGAGAACATGATAAAACCAGCACTTACTATACCTGCAAGCACAAAGAAGGGTAGAGGGTGTTTCCCTGCTGTGAGGTAATTATCTCAACGTTTAGGGCATTTGCTTGGGAACAGTGGAGACAGTCTTGCTATTATGTATGAGGTCTATTCTTTGAATATTCACTGACACGTTCAGTTGACTTGGGAGATGCTTCCATCCTGCCCCCAAAGAATGCTCAGTGTCTCCTGAGGATATCCTACTGCTCAGTTTGTACAGCACTCCCCACGTGCTTCTGTGGAGGTTTCATGCTCAGGTCCCTGTTCCTGGACATAAGCTTAAACTCCTGTCTTGAGGCTGTGAATTCCATTTAAATGAAGATATTGAAAGCTTATTTGTCAACTGCTGCTGCACTACTTTAAGTTGCTCAGGCACAGCAGAGCATCAGGCAATTTAGGCTCCTAACTACAATAATCCAGGCTTTTCCTGTGGCTCTTCCAGCTACCTAACAAGGCTCAGGTTCTTCCTAAGTCTCACCTGGATCTGTGCAGTAAATAAATAAGAACATCTTCCTGTTGTATCATTCCCTTGGACTTGGTTATAGCTATAGCCTTTAATTGAAGGCGGGGAGGACGACATTTCCCTCATTTTTTTCACATCCCTTATATTGTAACTTTATTCTGGCAAGAATCAGAGACTCTGTATCTTTTTTTTTTTTTTTTTTTATGTTCACATTTTAAAATTTCTTAACAAGGTTTTTATAGTGAGGCTGCATTCCTGCTCTTATATAAGACCTTAAACTACACTAGGAAGGAGTCCATATTGGTATAGGGGTAGTTTTCTTGTAGTGTTTTTAATGTAAATGAGTATGACCACACTTTTAGAGAGAAGGGGAGTTCACAGGTATTCTGTGACTAGATCACAGTACAATGAGGCTTCCAAACTTTCAGTAATGTAAGACCCAACTTGGCAGTAGGTTACCAATTATAGAATGACACCGTGGATAAAACCCCAGTCAACAACTGCTTGTAATTACACAGGTGTAAGCGAGGAGAATCTGAGTGTAGGATGTCGCCCTGTGTGTCCTTGTTTTTTTAAAAAGTGCAGTGATAAGAGCTACTGGGGAGGAGAAGTTTAGAGGTAATTGGACCCATGAGCTGATCTCTCACCAGAGCTGGGCTATGTGCAGCCTTGGCCCTGGCCTGGGCTATGGCTGTGTGCCTGTTTCAGCTATGCAGTGCCTGGTTTTTTTTTGTATGAGAAAAGCTTTACTACTGCTCTCCTCAAATTAGGTACGTGATTTGTGTAAATAGAAATCATACTGAATAAATAGAGATTATTTGTGCTTCTTTTATTTCTTGCTGAAATAAAACCTCTTCTAACCAGAGCTCTCCAGTGCTGCAGTACTACTGGGGATTCCTACTTGTAAATAACTGGGAAAACAAACAAAAATAAACTACAATATCTGCTTCCTGATGACAGATTACTCTTACTTAGATACCCCAGAGTGCCTCTTCCCCTGGAAACGTGTAAGATGTGGATTTGATGTGCGGCTAATTAGCCGTGCATGGGGCCAGCCAAGAGCATGTGCTTGTGCACACAGGGATTTGAGAGGGCTCTGAAATGTGGGAAAATGAAGGGAGCTTTTTAATTCACTCCTTCGCTCCCAGCCAGGAAGTCAGGCTTTTAGGTTTCTGTATATTTCTGCAGTAACTCAGTAGTAATCGTTTGCTAAATAAATCTGATATGTCTCTGTTTTTTACAGCACCCAATAAATATTTCCACCTAATTCTCTCCCCATTTATTTTCTTTTTTTCCTGAAAGCTGCAGGACACAAGAAGAAAGCACTCATATTTTCAGTGACCTCTAAGAAGGTCTAATATTTTGGGAAAGGTCTTCTTGAAACAATGATTGATATTAGAGATTATGCCTGTTTCATTTGCCCTAGGAGCAGGAAATCCTTTTTAAAGCCCAGTTCCTAGAGGATATCTGGCTTAAAGTGCATGAATAGCTGCTTCTGGTATGCAAAGAATTACCTGTATGTATATAAAGTAAGACTTGGTACCATGTTGAATCAGGATCTTACTTTCCTAGAAACAATTTTAGCCAGGAGCATTTGACTTCATCTCCAGGCATACTTACGTGAATACTTCCATCCCCCAGCCTGCAATGGCTGTGAAGAGCCTTGGGCCAAGATCCCTGGCTGGGTTCATGGCACAGCCACTGTTCATTCCCAAGGAGCAAGTAAGAACAATTATAAGAAGTCCTACTGCAATTGGCTCCAGGCCCTTGGGTACGCCGTTATTTTTGGTGTCAGAAATAGCAAATATAACCAGAAGAAGAATAGCTGTTGACATCACCTGGCCAAGGCAAAGAAAAGAATATTGAATAAATATGTGTACATTCTTTCCAATATTGAAAAGAGGGGCTATGGCAGCTCTGTGGATTGGAGTGGCTTAGAGCTGGTATTTAGTTTTATCCCACTAAACAGAATAGCAACATTTAGAACTCAGTGACTTTCTTCTTCACAGTAATGAGAAGTTTTGCTATCTGAGCTGAAAGACAAAGACAAGAAATGTGCTGAGGACAGTTGGAAAAAAAAAGCAATCTGCAACATCTGGGTGGGGAAAGAACAGAGGATTTAAAAGGCATCTCCTGTGTGAGGTCTAAAGCTTTATTTCTGTTTTTTTTCCCCCTGTCAATTTTACACTTTTATTCACTCAATTTTTGGTAGTTCCACTGCTACAGCAATGCAGTTCCACCAATATAGAAGTGCTTTATGTGACTGTAGTTTATGCTGATAAATTAGGCTAGATATGCATCTCTTTATTCAGGTGTTGCATAACATCAGAAGAAAAAGTGGAATCTGCAAAGTTAAAACTGAGCAGCTAAAATTAGGAAGCACCCAAATTAGGGTTGCACATATAACTGTACCATGAACTCTGTATTGCATATGCTAATTGAGCTGATAAAGGAAATTTTCTTGGAATTACTTCAATGCAAGTACAGCTCTGCTTAAATCAAATGCTTTATCAATGTTGATTTTGCTAATAATTAACTTGATGGGAAAATAGACAAAAGCTTTAGCAATGTCAAAATGTTCAGTTTCTGTACTGATTTGATGAAGCTTAAGTTTGAGGGGTTTAAAAATTATTTGGTTTTCGTCTGCTTTTAAGTTTGTTTTGAAACATGCATGGATAAAAAAAAAAATCTTAGGGAAAAATCTGATCCAAAGATCAGAACTATGTTTCTTACAAAACTTCAAAATAATGTTTAGATTTTTTTGAAGCTAGATTGCACAATCTTTTATGTAATGAAGTTCTGTGTTCAGGCCATCCCTTGTTTTTCCATATCTTATTTATGCAGTATTTATTTCATGTATTCCTGAAGAAGATGGGTAAGTTGATTAGAAGTATATAAAAGATATGGAACTTCATTTTTTTGCTGTTGCATAAGTTGAATTAAAGGACACAGGTTAGAAATTAAGTTGAGCATTTTTCAGATTCAGTCATTTGAAAACTAAATACTACAAATCTATTTGCAAAAAGAAGGTTAGAGAGGAGGCTTGTGGAAACTGAAAACTCGGTTGTTCAGGGTATGTTAAACTGTCTGCTTAAGCATTATTTAAGGAATAACAGATCCAAAAAATGGGCTGGATTTTGATGTAAATGGACATGACTCTGCTGAGATTTATGGAGAAACATTGATTTATGCTGAGCAGAACCTCTTACATATATTGCTTTAAAGACATTTTGAGTGCAACAATTAAGATGATGTATGAGAAAAGAACAACTTGAAATTATTTTGCCTGTGAAATATTACTGAAATGTAACCCCCTGCAAACAGCATTGCATTCTCATTGTGTTGTGCAAGGGGACATTGGGCTGAAACGGTGAGATTTGGCACCGTCTTTAGATCTATGTGGAGTTTTTTACTGCTTGGCTTTACAGGTATTTTAAATGTTTAATTTGTAGAATTAGACAGCAAGTGCACTTACCTGATCTGCAAATCCATTTACGAGGGACAGATAGGGAGCTGGATATGTTGCAAAGATTTGTGCTGTTGCATTAGGTCCTGTGACTTCAAGTTTTCCATCACTATACTCCATAAAGGCATCTGTAGAAAAAAAGCTAGTAACTGCTTGCACTTTTCTGTAAACTTTTCCAGGTTTTCTAGGACTAAAATATATGTGATGGGTCTGATCACTTCACGTTCTCAGCTGAAACTGATCTCTAAGGTCCCTTCCAACCCAAACCATTTGGTGATTCTCTGATGGTTTTCTTCTGGGAGAACCATTACTGGATTTGAGGTGATGTACCCCTCATACCCTCCTGTCTTATCTCTCCTCCTGTGCCTTTAAGAACTCATTTTATGTACCACTAAATGAGGCTGGATTTCCCCTGCTCATGGCTCCAAACTCAGTGCTACAGAGCATTTCCTGATTCTGAATACAGATGTGTTATTCTGCAAGAGGTGCTACATTTGTCATGATGACCTAAGAAATGCACAGCATCCTGATAGTGCAGTTGTGGATTCCCAGCCACCAGGGATCACTGCTATTTCATTTGGCAATCGTGCAGTTTTTGAAATAGGGAGATATTAAGATGGGGTACTCAAATAGTCATCGACAGACATGAGTAACAAACTCTAATTGCTTTATTAGTGTATCTGGTGATGAGATGCTACTTGTGAATAAAGAAAGAGCTCTCCATCTCCCATGGAAGTAATGGTGAGGGTGATAAGCTCCTCCTGAAGCTAACATACAAACTTATTTCTCCTTGTTTCTGTTTTTTTTCTAGCTGTGCTTAAAGGCACAACATGAGTGCGGAGAATTTTAGTTGTTTACTTTGCTTAGGCTCTCATTTGAAGTGTCAGATAATTCTGTGGCCTTTAACTATTACAGGGAAAAAAACCAAAGGGATGATCTCCAATGTCTGTTTTTCTACCAGTGACTTTTCAGTGGATCTCAAAGAGTACACAACAATCCTACAAGCTGCAGGAAGTGAAAACTACAGAAGGGGTTTGGAAATTAATTCGAGCAAGAGGACTTAAGCAGAGATAGGGATATGAGAAAATCCTGAATATGAGGAAGATATTCCTAATCTAGACCTAAGCTTCCTACTTTGGCTCCCTACCCTAGTGCTGCCCTTGTGGCAGAATGCAGTTATTCCCCTGTCAACCCCATGTATGTACATGTTGACACTCTGCTGCTTCCCAGCCACAGCCCTAATTTTCACTGTCAATCTTGAGCTGGACTTAAATTTAGATAGAAATCCTGTTCCAGAATTGCAGTTTCCAAATTCTAATGCTAACCTTAAAAAGAAGTAAGCAACTCTTCCCAAAACAGTTCTCATGGTTCCTAAAGATTTTCCTTTTTGGGATTACTGTGAGTGCTGAGCACTGAACTGACATACAAGGACCATTTCTATTTTTATTCTTCCTCTGATATACCTAGATCCAGCATAGTCTGCAGACATAATGCCCACAGGAGAGAGACGTTGGAGGAGATGGGCTGGGCCAGTCAAAGCAGAGTTTTGGAGTAGGGGGTTGAAGCAACTGATGCAGCTGAGTGCATTCAGTCAGTCAGTTACTGCTTTTTTCCTTTTGTGGCACACTGTGTAAAAATCCCTGTGCCTCAAGGATGGGGGTAATTTTTTTCTTTTCCCTGTTGAATATGTGACCCCTTTATCACTGTACCTGGAGTTCAGTGCCTTGGAGAGTCGCTTCTCAAGGGTGGTCAGGAGGGACTTGATCTCATATCCTGTACCCTCGATGAACGATGTTGGTGATTCTTGCCTACAGGCACTTGTAGCAGGTCTTTAATGTTTCTAATTTGCTTGGAAGATGGATAGCCCTATATCCTGGCCATTAAGTAATTTAAAATCCTTACTGAGAAATACATGATCTCAGAGTATCTGATTTCCCATGAATAATTTTTCTAAATATCAGAACATTTCCTGGAGAATTAAGTGTTTCAGTAAATTTCTAGGGTACCTGGAATGTTTATCCATTGTTTTTCCCTTCAAACTCTTTATGCTCCTTCCTTTCTTCTTTTGTAGCTTTAGCTCCATTCCTGCCATTAGCCTTGTGTGAACAAGAGTCCTCTGCCTGCCTGACATTCATTGAAAAATTGGGGCCTTAGAGACTGCCTGACCTCTAGTTTGTCCTGTGAACATGTCTAAGGTGTACTCACTGTAATAAATCCCAAAGACAGCCGCTGCTCCAACAAATGCTCCCAGGAATTGTGCTAATACGTAAATTGGTAATTTGGTCCATTTTAATCTTCCAGTCACGCACATGGCTAATGAAACAGCTGGGTTTATGTGACCACCTGAAAAATAAATCACAAATTAAGTCATGTGGATGACTCAGATACATGAGAATAGGTGGAGGATTTGTAGAAATGTGGGCACTTTTGAACACCAGAACAGTACATGCTTTTCTAAATGTTATTTTGCAGTTAAATGCTGACTGCAATCAATGTGAAACAAGTTGGATAAAACTGGAGGAGGGAGGGTGGAAGCCACTAAGATCTGTCTTCACTCGTGATGCTTGTGGGCTGTGCTCTTTATGAGACTGTTGTCCTGTAGTATGTAACTTACAGACAACTTTTCTAGAAAAATAGTAAATCTGCCCCATTAGTTGCGATGAGAGAGTCCCTTGTTCTGCACATATTCTCTCTCCTTGAGGCCTTTGGCTTTTTAATTTTAGGGGAGGGCTGGGGCAAAAAGACAATCCTTTA
Source organism: Regulus satrapa (assembly GCA_013396955.1). Lineage (NCBI taxonomy): Eukaryota > Metazoa > Chordata > Aves > Passeriformes > Regulidae > Regulus > Regulus satrapa. The sequence continues at coordinate 426,138 of VWZN01017234.1, forward strand.
GTCTCCCAAGCACATATTTTGATTAAGGACTGTCTCAGGCTTGAGCATGTATCTTGAGACAGTTCTGGAGTACCCTAGAAATAAGTAATGTTTGTGTCCCTGTCTTCCACCTGGGATTACTTAGGAACTCAGTTTTCATGGGGACAAAATCAAATAATGTTAGGGCTGTCCAGCTGGGGAGCTATGCCTAGATGAGATCTGGGGGCAGCAGTGCATAGTCCTTCACCATGTTTATATCTAGTTCTTGTGCTTTCTGGAAAGGTCCATGATAAGGAAAGTGATAAAGTAACTGTGCTGCAACAAAGTTCAGCTTCCTACGAGATGTCCTTCCTTTTTATTCAGGAGTAGTTACACCTGAACTCATGTATGAAAAAGATTTCAGTAACATTTGAATTATTATGACAATTATAGTTTCTAAAATGCATTTATTACGTCATGTAGTCTCTTCCCTCAGCATCTTTTGTCAACAAAGGAGGTGTTGTGTGCTCTTGGAAAATTTCATTATTTACAGATACATGGTTGCTACTTAAGAAATACAAGTTGCCAAATAAATGAACAGGTACTTCTTTGTAATAAATACTGAATAATAAATCCCCAAATTTTGCAAGGACATAGGATCTTTTGCTAATCTTCCAGATAAAATCTCATTTCAGTCTGTATGAATATCAGAAAAAAATGGTCTTTGGTAAAAAAACTGAAAGAGCATGTCCTTTATCTGTCAAAGGTTAGTGATGGAGAAAGGGCCTCTATGTACAGTTTCTGTGTTTGTTTGCACTTCAGGTCAGTGAGTCATTATCTTATGAAATCCAGGCACCTTTGATACATAGTGAACTGACAAACATAGATAACAAGCTGGATAAAACCTTCTTTGTATCATTTCCAAAATGCTGACCTAGTAACACCAGTCTTGAATTAAAAGTTGAATTCCTCACTGTTCTTCAAATTCTTCAGCACAGAGCAAATAGATAGATGGCAACTAATTTAACAGCCCTTCATGTGAATTTTGATTAATTGTTGCCTTGTTTTTTGTTCCTTAATCTGGCAGAAATTAATAATTTTCCTTTCTTTCAGCCTCCAATTTTGTTCCCTACCTGTATATAGTACAGGGTAACTATGATGGCCAGGACAAGTCATAATAATATTACAGAGGGCTGATCAACATTAAATATGAAAAAGAAAAGTCTAATTGAAGGCTCTCATGCTGACATAGGGGAGTTACAAGATTCTTGGTTCCTGTGCCACTGGTTAAAAAAAAGAAAGTTCACTTCGGACAGTGTGTTCCTCATTCTTTTGTAGTTGCAGTGATCACACTCATGGGTTTGAAATGCTAAGTTGGATAAAACAGTGGAAATTATCTAGATATTTAGGAAAAATGGATGGAGGAAAATAAAAGAGGAGAATTTCTTAAATAAAAAAAAAAAACCCTCAAATCCACCAAGCATGCAGACTATATATATTTTTTGTTACCATTAATTTCAGAATTACATAAAGAACTGATGAAAAATATTTTAGCAGTACTTAAATATGAGACTTTGGCCCAAGAACCACAGAAATTACTAACAAATTCTACCTAGGAGCTTGTATTCAGAAGTGTCCACTAGTAATCATGTGTTAGATAATAACAGCCTGTTGAAATATCAGTTCCTATTTTTTCACAGAGAAAATGCACTGCATGCAGAATCCTTTGTCATGGGAAAAACACAGGAAGCACAATACTGCAACATCTGCAACTGCTCTGCCCTGCTGGGATTGAACTCTAATTTTCTACATAATGATGGAGATGAATATCCCTCAAAGGTGCAAATGTAGGACAGGTCTTCACAGGTTTGTTTTCATGATACTGCATTAGAAGAGCTTAGCTGCCTATGTGTAAACCAAGAGCTGTAGTTAAAAGTTGTTCAGATAATAGGAATGTCCTGCTGAATTAATTTTGTGTGATATTAAGGAACAGCTCTGGTCTGTGTCAGTGACAGTGACTGCCTGTTTTGTGGAACCCTGAGCACTTTCTAATGTGAGACTGTCTAATGGAAACCTTCTGCATGGTGCCTTTGTAAAAGAATTTGTAAAAAGAGAAAATGGCCACAGTAATTTCTGCTACAGCAGCTAGTTCTAATGCCTTAATTATACCTAAAGAAATTTGTCCAGACCAATGTGACCCTCTTGATGAAGGGTAAGAAATGCTTCTATGAGACCTGAAGTACAAGGGCATCGTTTGCTTTAAAGGCCAATATAAACTCGGCATACCACACAAAGTATTGTCTTTTCATGCATAGCATTGTTGTTACAACCCATCATTTTCTCTTTTAAAGGAAGACTTTAAATGTTAAAAGCAGTTATGCTAACATTTCTGCTCTTAGTTTGGCCAAATGGAATGGTGGAACTTGGAGACAAGGCAGCATCCAATATGGCACTTGTGGACACTGGTTATTTTGCTCAGGTAACTCAGCCCTAGGATGAAAGAGAATCTCCTGATCAATACATGTTGAGGAAGTGTTACAGCAGAAATAAAGGGAAAAGGACAGTACACTGACAGCGTGTCATTGAATGTATCACTGGTAGTGAATCTTTCTGCTTTCTATGATCTGTTGCTTTTGTGACTAATCAGACAGGAGCAGACTTGCTATTGCCTGTCATAGGACATGAAGAAATAAATTGCACTCTGTAAGGTGAATCCTCTTCATTATGTCCATGATTAGGTCATTCTGCTTTCCATGAAGCTGGGCACCATTTTATCTGCTTACTGCTGGATTGTTCTTAATAGTTATTTCTTTAAACAGTGCCTGTTCTGCCCAGGATCCCCTCTCTTGACAGAATTTGTGTAGCAACAGCAAGCAGATTTCTGGTTTGCATACAACATTTTCCAGAAAAGCCAAGGTTTTCACACTGTAGCTGAGATCGGAATTTGGTGGGACATTTTGTCAAACACAAAGAACAGAAGGAAATAAGAACACGCAAGATTTACTAGCAATACTCTGGTGCAGACTCTGCTGTAATGGTGCTTACTGTTGCTGAATTCATGATTATTTATACTCTGAAGTGGAAGCCCTTTAACAAGGAAGCCTTAACACTCTAGCAATAAATGCTGTATAAGAAAAAGAGTCACTTACCAGAAACCCCCCCGGACACGTACACTGCTACAGTGACTGCCATGGCAAATCCCACGGCCACCGTCATGGGCCCTCCATGCACTCCCCGGCTGAGCACAGCCTGGCCCACACAGCCACAGCCAAGAGCCTGCATTGGGGAAGAGGAGTGCAAAATCACCAGTGTGTCTGTCAAATATTATTGGTTGTGACTTCTGCTGTCATGGTATAGCTGCACATGCTGTTGAATACTGAAACGATGCTAGAATTTGTCATATGTGCTGTTGTTGCCTTTGCTGCAATGCACATTCGCTTTTTATTTTCCTTGTCTCTGTCACAAGGAAGAATGTCTGCTAATGAGGACTTCTCTCCACAAAGAAAAGAGTTCTCGGGCACAACGATGGGATAAAGATCAGAACTTGGAGCCAGAACAAGATTACACAGCCTCTACAACAAAACTCTGCATCTGAAAGTGAAATTAATTCTGTGTGGTAAGTTTTTCATCCCAGACTGATGTTATAAGCAGTGAAAAATTTACTGTAAAAGTTATGAAAGATAATTCAAAAAGCTTTTAATGTTTAGTACTGGAACTCTGGATTGAGACAAGTTTCTGGCATTTACAGTGTGTGTTATTGTTATGCTGACTTTATATCACATATTGCTCAAGCAAAATATTTCACTGGCTCCGCAGCTTGGACAATTAACTGAAATGGAGATATCGAAATAATTCACATTGAAGAATACTAAATGTATTTAAACTAGTTTAGGATTTTTTGTTGGTTCCCCTCAGAATAAAGTTCAGTAACACATTTAAATATTTGCTTAAGATTATGTTTATTCAGTTCTAAAGCCTCTGCTTACCTTTAAGCATATTTTCAGGTTTTATTAAAGATGATAGGAAAGATAATCAAAGGGGCAAAGACCATTTAGTTTGAGGTAGACTAGCTGGTCCATTTCTGTGGCTTTGAAAATCTGCTTTTTAAATATATGCCTATGTGTTCTGCTGAACCGAAGAGTCGGTACTCTATGGAAGCTCTCAAATAATTTCTGTAGTCTGAAAACTTTTACCTCTCTGCAGCTGTAAGCGATGTGAATCATACTGTATATCTGGGATGTGAGTAGATTTATCTTGAGCAACCTTAATTGTTTATTTTCAGTTGCAAGGCAGTTGAATTCAGAAACTGCATAATAATGGGAAAATCTCTCTTGCCTTAGAAATAGACTGTACCAAAATGATTTGGTAATCAAGGTTTAACAAGCAAGTCCTGTTAGAATAGATGCAATTTAAACAGGCAAAATCATATTTTGTTTCCATTATTTCCCCAAGGGTTTTAGCTAATACCAAAATGTGACAGAAAAGTTCTCAATAAAATTACACTCTCAACCAGCTTTTTAATGCAGATGGTGTTTCTAAGTGCCCCAAGACTGTGTCATACACCCAGGTGCAGCTCTTGCCTTGAGGTCATAATCATGTAAGCAAACAAAACACTGACTGGTGCCAGAGAGTTGAAGCTCTGGTTACGTAAGGGTAGGGTGGTGTTAGATAGGCACAGTTTATTGGGCTGTATAATTAAAAGCTCCAGGACACAGTGCGAGCTGCAGTCAGCTGCCATGCAGTGCATGACACGTGCACGCGTTAGCCGTGCTCTCACCTGGCAGTGCGTGTGGGAAGCACAAATGCACACACAGACAGCAAACCTAAATAAAACAGGCTGGAGTTGTTCACAGCTGAAATTACATAGGTTTTTTTCAACTTCACGTCAGACAATTCATAATGCCTTTATATATTTAGTATGGAAAGAATGAGTATGCTGGAATTCATAAGAATCTAGAGGATGTGGAATTAGCATGCTTTAGTCATCGCTTTCCAGATTTTTCAAAGGGAGTATTCCAGAAAGTGCACCTAGCAAGATTTTGGGAAAGATATAGCTCAGATGAGGAGCAAGCCCAATAGGCTTGGGCCCCTGCACATACTAGGGTGCAGGTTGAATTCAGGCAACCAGCTCAATCCACAAGTACAGTGTGCACTTGTGTTCTGAAATGGCACAGCCACAGCTTTGCAGATTCAAAGAAAAGGCCATTCTTTTGAAAACATTACCTCTTGCTATAAGGGTGATGAAAAAAGAGAACGGGATAGAGGAGATGGTTATAGCAAAGGATAGGGGATTGTAACATCTGTGTATATCAACTACAGATTCACAAGAGAAGGGAAGGAAATAACAGAGGGAGCTGTGGCTTCCCTTCCTTCATTACCAGAACTGAGGAGAGTCATATAGAAACAGCTGTGCAGCCCTCTTACATTGTAGCTCCTGCTCTGCAGGTCTTAAGGAAATACGCAACTACAGATGCTCAATTTCTGTGCTAACCAGTCTCTCTGCTTCTACAAAGAAGGCAAGTGAGTCAGCTGGAACACAGCTGCTCATTACAATGGCTAAACACTACTGCAGGCACAGCCAGGGTGTGCCCATCCAGGGATGGGAGAACTGGGAACTGAGCCTGCAGAGCTGAGCTGCATCACTGTAATGCTTTCTCCATTTGCTGACCTTTTAAGGAGAGAAAAAAGTTGCCTCATACCTACTTGTAGCTAGGTTGGCGCAACTGAAAACTCTCACCTAATCATGTAATTACACCAACAGCAATTTAATGCCTTGTAAGTATTTGCTTGACTGAGTTAAGATCAACTAGGTCTTTGAGTTGCAATTAAATATTCTAAGATGTTAGGCCAAGCTCAGCCATCAGTTGCATCCACAAAACTCATTGATTGAAGCACACTGAGTTAATGGGAGTTTAATTTACAATAGAATATAGCCAGATTTCTTTATCTTATCTTGTCTATCTTATGTTATCAGATTTTCCTCTTAGCTGTTGTCTATAGTCTGATCTGCTTAAAATTACTGGACTACTTTCAGCACTCACTTTCTTTTGTTGATAAAGTCATTAGATTACTATCCTAAAGAGCATGCTTGGGTGTGGAATAGCTGTGTGAACCTTCTCTGCCAAAAATCCTGCTTCACAGCCCATTATATCCTTCTCTTTGTCGTGGACAAACAAGGCTAATGTTAGGCAAGGAAAACAACTGGCCTTCAATGAGTGTAAGGTCCTGTTGCTGCCTGGAAGCTTGCAGGACTTTCTGTATCCCACTCATCACAGAGACTAAAGATCAATTTTGCCTCCATCTTACTATTTTCAGGATTTTTACAAATGCTTATAACAGCATTTTTCATTTTAAATAGGATTTCTTCAAGATCTGAAACCACAATTTTAGGGAATCTATTTTTCTACATGGCTGGTAAAGTTTTAGACATCTTAAAGGATACTTATATAAAAAAGCCCCCTTCTTATCACACAGTCCTAGAAGTGGTGTGCATTTTGTAGCCAGACCCTCTGACTGTCACGTTAAAAAGGCAGCCAAGCTTTTTATGTGTGTGGAGACAATGAGCTGAGCCGTGTTGGACTCTATGCATCCCCAGCTCTGTGGTGACACACACCTGCACTGGGTTCCACAGGCGTCCCTGTAGCAATGACTGCACAGCTGGGGATGCTGTGCATGAGTACAGGAACTCAATGTGTTATAAGAAATACAGTCAGCAGGTTTTTAAAAAAAANTTTCAATAATGCTAGAAAAATAGTGGCTGCATTTATCTTCCTTGCAGGTAGGGATCTGTGCCCATGAAAACTTTACAGTGTTCTTCATGGTGTACTATAGCCTTCTGCATTTCTCCTACCTAACATTAATATTTCCAAATAGGATTAGCTACTTGTAAAAGTAGTAAATAAGCTTTCTAGTTTGAGGCATGCTAAATTGGTGGTGTCTTCCTAAGGGAGTGTCTTTTAGAACTTGCTTTCATTTCCATCCCCTTCATTTACAAAGCAACTCTGCTTGAGAATTTACCTATTGAATTTCACAATAAGATGTTTTATAATATTAGAAACTCTATCCACACAGAGATGCATTTTTGCTGTGTATTACATAGGATCTTAATTCTGACAGGGTTCCTAAGCATTCTTTCCACAGGGACAGTAATGCTAAAAGCAGCGAAACCAGAGATGTGTTAGATCTTCTAAAATTCAGGGGACAGGGACATTAACTCTGCAAGAATTCCAGTTCACAGGGAAACTCTTTCAGGAAAGACCAGTACTCATCCAATGTAATGTTTAGTATTTGCTATATTTTGGTAAATCAGAATATTGAAGCTTTTAAAGGTGCGATAAAAATACAGCTTACCAGTCAAGTAATTTCTAAATACTTTAAAAGCACACAGCTCTTATTCTATCACTAATGAAGTGTTTTGGTGGGGTGGGGAGGATTTCTGTACATTATGATTTAATCAAGCTTAGAGCAATAAAAAGTCACTATATCCGTTCTCCTGATGGTCTTCTGGGAAACAACCAATATCCTCTTGGGTTCAGATGGATTTTAAATTTTTTCAGACTTGCTATCTAATAAATGAGGGGTAAAAAACCCCAAACCCCTTACCATTTAGTTAATTAAATAGTATAGACATAAACCTTAACATTATTGCCATTTTGAAACAATTTTCTAGTGACAGAAAGCATTACTACTTGAAGACATGATTGTAAATTTAATAAAACATCAGGTGATTTGTGTATATAAAGTTTTTAAAACATACAAATATCAGGTTCAAATTGCTTTGTGGGAAAAAATAGTGAAAATATTGAGGGACAGACTATGCTGTGTTATATAAACTGATGCTTTTAAATTTTATTATTGCTTTTGCATATGCAATAGCAGACAAATAAAAGTTTGAAGTCACCTAGAGAGAATGCAGAAGTCTGTGTTTTCTCATATTTTATTATTAATATTGCACTCTTCATCTTGAAATGCTAAATGCTTTTCTTTCCTGAATTATAGAGGGCAACTGGTTTGAGTCAGTTTCTTCAGTGAAGACTGTTTTATTTTCTTACTAATTTTTAGAAATTCAGGAAAGGAAATGAAATGTGATCTTCAGACACAAACTTTCAGGGGTAAAACATTGCCTGTTGTATCAGGGCTAGAAGGAAAAGGCCAGGAAAAGGAACAAAATCTTACCTGGCAGCCTTGAAGAGAAAAAGAACTTATTCAGATGCTGCTTCCCTCCCACCTTATTCATTTGTTCTTGAGCTATGATGCTTTGCTTCCTATCCCAACTGAAAAGCTTTAAATAAAAAGCTAAAATATGTTCAGTCTCTGCACCAACTCTCATGGAATTGTAGCACTGAGAAAGTGTGCAAGAGGGGGCATTGCAGACTCTGAGAAAGGAGGTTTTCTGTCCCCTCCTTGGAGTCTAGAGGTACATGTACCTTTTCTTTCAGTCATTCCTTTGGGTGCAGAAACAGTGGGGTTGGATCTTTGCTGTGCTCTCACAGTTAGAGATACATGGTTAGGAACAATTAAAGCCTAAGCTGTTTTCTGGAAAAACAAAACAAAAACCAAAACAAAACCAAAACAAACAAAAACCCAAAACAAACCAAAACAAACCAACAAAAAACAACAACAAAAAACCTCACAACTGAATGCTTTTAATAGTAGATAAACCTGTGAGGAGTGAGTTAGAGGAACTGAGTCACATTTGCCTTTAAACCAGACCTAGAGCTCCCTAGAATTCACTTTCAATCAGAATGATTTATTGAACTGTTGAGATCACAAAGATATAAACTCACTGCATAGCACAAACTCCATTTATTGTCTTTTATTCTGTTCTTCAACTGTTTATGACAGCTTTTATAAGTTATTACTTTTATTACCTTCCTTTTATTTGGTGTAAATTTTGAAAAAATATCTTGTAAATTTGTGTCTGTAAAATATAAATTCAAGTTTTGCACTCAAAGTTGAATGTTGGAAAGATAGAAGTCTTCTGTGAGTCAGGTAGAGGTGCCTATGCTTCAGCCCTATAGATGCAAACTTCCTGGGAAAAAGGGTATCCACAGAAGAAGGTTTTGGGAAATTAAGTTCAACTTACTGAAACCTCTTAGTTAAACAATGAGTGCTGAGTTATGTGCTGGGGCTGACGTTGCAGAAACAAAGATAATTTTCTTCAAAGCTTTCATGTAACACAACATCCGAATCACCAAAGTATTTGAAATGTCATATACAGGGATCCTAAGTTTGAATGCAAAACAAAAGATTCCCATGATTTTTCAGAATTATTTACTGCCATAAATATTTTGAGGTAAAAGAACAGTTAGCTAACCTTCCTCTCAAATTTTTCACACTGCTAAATATTCAGCTGCCATTAAGAATGACTTCTAAAACAGAAGGGCTGTCCAGGAAAAAAAACCCCTTACTCTGATAATAATAGAATTATAAAAATAACACCAGTATGCAAGAACACCTTAAGCTCAGTAAAGCTAAGGGTCTTTGTTACCACTTTGTCTTCTGTTTACAATGTCAATTTAATACTTTGAAAAAGAAGAGTTTGCGTATCCTCACCAGAATCATTAGCAAAATGTAATGCCATCAAAATATATGCAACTATATAACATTAGATTAATGAGTGGCATCTATGATTTATTGGTTGTGCTGTGTTATTGCTTCTAGAGACCCAAATGTATGGATCTCTGATATAAGAGCACCTTTTCAAAGTGCAAACACTGCTAAGGCTAGGGTATTTGTGGCATTATGTAATATTTTGAAAGCTGAGTGGCAGATCAAAATACCAACTATAAATAAATTTTAATACCCTCTTATCTAGCTTTGACAAACTCAAGTTTACTAAGAGCTAATCATACTAGATTCTGTACTCCAGGAAATTCATTGCTGATGGCAAACAAGGCAGTTGTTAGGAGGCACTGATGTTTAATTTTTTTACCTTAGACAAAACTAGCTGTAATTTCATCCTATTAAAAAAAAAAAAAAAGTCTCCCTTTCACAAAAACTTAGAATTTGGAATTTCTTTATTTAAAATTGCTCAGTAGTGATTCTGTCTTAAATGTTAAACACTTTTTTAAGGAACAAAGGATCAAAAGATATTTTTGCTTTCATGTAATAACATCATGTCATTAGAATTCTAGTGCATGTTTAGAATAAGGGATATATGTTACCTGACAGTATTGTAATTAACATGCACTGGAATGTAGGGCCACAAAAAGTAGATATAGAAAAGTTGTTTCAGTTTTAGTCTTATGGACTGAGCAAATCCATGTAATGCAATCTTGGAGATTTTCTTCTGATGAGACTCAACTCTGCAACAGAGCAGGAGTGATAACTTGCATAATGAGGTGGTCAGAATATGAAACCAAAACTAAAATATTTTGATGATAAACAGCCTTCCTCATTAGCTGGGCTATATCAGGGATGTTGTGTATTCAGTTCATGCTTGTGCCCTGAATCCTCTAAGTACACACAAACATGTGCTTCAATGGGAGTTGAAGTTCCACTTCCAGCTGGAGACCAGGCTTATATGAATTATATATATATGTACGTATCAGGAGCAAATATACTTCCCCCCTTATATTTATAATGCTAAATGGAAGGCTGTGTTTTGTCTCAGCAAGGAAATGTATGCTGCTCCGGCCTTGGGAGATCCTGGCTCCTGTGCAGCTCCTTTCTGGGAAACTGTACAGTAAGATGCTCTTGAGAGTGAAAATTAAATACAAACTATGTTAGATGAGCAGTAGCTGTTAAAGGAAGCCACATGGCCTACTTGGCATCTCTTTTTGGAACTGTTTCAGTTCAAATATACCTAATGGTGTAAGTCAGAGTAAATCCTATTTTGCTTGAGAGCAATGCAGTCAAGTTCCGAAGAGGAAATATGGACAGAAGCATGATTAAAAACAGAGAGGCAGCTGGCTAGGTGAGTTCCAGCCAGACTCACTAAAAAGCCACATAAACCATCTGTCTGATGCATCATGGCTTCCTGACTCTTCTGTGCTGGCACACAGGTATTGTCCCCCAGATTAACTCAGAGAAGTCCCAAGAGGAAATGTAGAGAACCAGGAACCATGATGGAGAGCAAAAAGCTCCCTAGAGAGCTCTCCCTCAAGGAAGTCCTTGAGGACAGTCCCTGCTACAGAAGGCTGAGACTGTCTGAGGCTGGGAAATGTGTGTGCACTGGCTGTCAGTTACCATGGTGCAAATGGACGGGTGTTCTCCCATCTCAGGATGCTTCCAAGCTCCTGGAGTTTCATGTTTCCTAGCAAAATTGGGTGCTTTGCTAAGCAGAGAGTGTGGTTTACATGGGCTGTGCCTGTATTATCAAGTTGCGTAGTGTAAGAGAACCTGAGAAACCTGACTGTGAATCTCTCAGGAGGGATTACTTATTTGGAGCGTCTTCAGTCTGATTGACTGAACTGAGCATCCATTAATGGTCAGCACATTTTCTGTGATTCTGGAGCTGACCTTCTACTTTACTTTTACCTGGAAAGAATTTAATCTACGTGCTCTGAGTCCACACTGCGAGGCAAACTGCAGTATGTTAAGTAGGGCTGACCAGGAGATATTATCCAAGCTGTGTGCCCAGTGCCTTTCTCAAGGCTTGTTGTGTCAAACCTGCCCAACGTTGCAGGCCACACCCTTCACCCCGAGGTGAAGGCTGGGTTTTGTCTGATGAGTGATTCCACTTTCTAGTCTTCCTGTTTGGAAAATAATGTTGCAAGGCTGAGAGTTACCAAAGATGGTAGTTGAGGCTCTTACTAGTACGTGGCCTGTGATGTTATTCTTCAGAAAAGTTAGAAGTAGGTGATTTAGAGGGACAGAATTTCAGCCAGCTAACTCCTAGCCGTGGATCCCAGATTTAGGTGTGGTCACTTAGCATTGGCTTCCAGACAGAGCCTGTGGGTATCATAAATGCTGCCTCAGCCTTGCTCCTTGGCCCAGGTGCTCTCCACAGTCTTTAAACCCCATCACAGCAGCTCAAAATGGCTTTTAGCAAAGACATGAAGCAACGGTACTGTAGGCCGTGAACTCTCCTATTATGTAACTTCTTTTGCATACATGCTGTCTGTTTTCCAAGGATTTCTGTCCTCTGACTTACCAGGGTGCCCCTTTCATTAACTCCAATTTAAATTAAGGGTTTAATCTGTACTTTAAGTGCTTACTAGCTGACAAAGCTTAAAAGCAACAGCAATAAATAGAATCACAGAACAAACTAGATTGGAAAGGACCTTTGAAATCATCAAGTCCAACCTATCCCCTTACACCACCTCAACAGCTAAGGCATGGCAGCAACTGCCACGTCCAATCTTTTTTTAAATACCTCCAGGGACGGTGACTCCACCACCTCCTTGGCCAGGTGATTCCAGTGCCCAATCACTCTTTCAGTGAATAATTTTTTTCCTGATGTGTAACCTAAACTTCCCCTGCGCAGCTCAAGACAACAGCAGAAAAGGCAGTTTCTTGACAACAAACACTTGGTACTGCTGCTAACTTTTGCAGTGTAAACACAAGCTGAGGTGCTCAAGCACTGAGAAAGCTGCAGTTTGATCCAGGTGAGGCTCTTTCTGCTTTAAACCAAGGCTGAAACTAGAAAGGGTAAGAGAAATGAGAAACTCAGATTATCAACAACAATTTTGTAGCTTTGTTTTCTACTATACTCATATGGTGAATATACTAGAAAATGGGATCTGAGTTTGCATTTCCTTTCTAGCTTTGTGCAGCAGGACATTAAATAATAACATCTATAGTCTAATCTGCACTTTAATATGTTTTCTTCGCTTGCTTAATTTTATTAATGGAAAGAGGAGGAGGATCTTATGGCAAGGACAGAGTACTGGAAGTCAGGTGATGTGGGTTATATTCAGAGTTCTGCCGCAGGCTTCCTGTGCAGGCTGCTGTAATCAGGTTTGCTAATATACAAAATGAGGATAATGCCATTTCCCCTCCTTACCAGAGTGTTGTGACACTTAATTCATTAATGTTTGTAAAGTGCCCTGTGCTCCTTACTTCTAAATGTGCTCCTTACTGTAATAATGTCTTATGGTTGGTATTAAATTTGAGAATAATGTTATTTTAGTGCTGGCGCACTTCAGTTGGCTGAAGCGTAGTAAAGACCATAATTTCCAGTATTTTATGAGCTACTGGAAATTTTAGATGACTTACTTGAAATTTAGCTGATATAGTTACAGTTATAAGATGTCAGTATTGTGCCTGCTACTCTTTTTTTTTTCCCCTTTTTTCACTATGATGAAATATTTAGCAATAAGCAAGGCTGCACTGCCCAGACTAAAAGGAGAACAAAAGAAAGAGTTTGGCATAAATAGTCTAGCTGCTCGACTTCTAGCTCTGCTACACAGCCTGCTCTCTCCTCGGGTGAGTCACAGTCCCAGTGCAAAATGTACAAAAAAAACTGAGCAAGAAATTAGGTTAAAAAGAAATAAAATCTGGGATTATAAAAATGGGAAATGTAGGTATTTATCCAAGTTGTAGCAGTACTATAGGACCAAGCAATATATGTATAATTTATGTAGTACTATTAAAAACAAGACAAAAAATTTCCAGCTTACAAAATCCCTGAAGGTCTGGCAATGCAACTCCCAATAAATTCACTACAAATCAGAAGGCTAAATTCCTATATTGCACAGGAAAACAACTCAACTGAATTTTTCTAAACATGCAGTACAATATGTTTGTTAATGTAAACAGTTTATGCGTAAAATGAACTGCTGAGTTTTTAAAGAACAGGAGAGTATTAAGAACATTAATTAAGTACATCTGGATTATTCAGAACATGCTCCTTTACTGAAATTCTGCTCCTAGATGAAATCTAATGCCAGTCAGACAATTGTAATACATAAAACTATGTGGTTTTTATAGGCAGTGATAATTACATGGGGTGAAGAAAGGAATTACAAACTTACCGTGATAGGAGCAATTCATTCAAGCTGTGCATGGTCAGGCTGTAACCTCGCTGCTGGCACAGTACAAGAAAAACGTACATGTCCCCTTACAAGCACTGTCCAACATTAGATTAGAAGGGAGAAAGGAAAGCAGCTGACACTTACTATCAGTATAAAAGTTCCCAGGAACTCTGAGAGGGCTTCTTTAACCAGGCTGTTCTTCAAGGAAAATTTCTCCTTTAAAGTCCTTTTGCTTTTCTGGCTCATTTTGGCTTCCTCTATTGCTCTGGTGCCCTAGTTACAAATACACACAAAATTTGTTCTGTATTCAGTCCTGCTTCAGCTGAACTTTGACACTTTTACTTAAACATTGAAATATGAGATTTCATCTTGTACAGCCAGTGAAATCATCTGACTGCAGGCTTTGACAGAACCAACTCAACATGCCCTAACAATTCATCATGGATTTGTCATTGTATGCCTTCTCTGAGTGCACTTCTATTTATACTGGTTAGATAATACCAGCAAGTTCACAATCAGATTTCTTCTTTTTTTCTTACAGAATGGATTAATCATTACCTTTCTTACATTACTTTTCTTTTTATTTTTGTATTCCCAGTAAGAATGATTAAAATGTTGTTTCTATTATCCTGATCTAAAAGAAAGGCAAAAAGATAGACCACAAAGTAAGGAACCAAAATATAGTTGCAAATTTCTCTCTGACCTAGATTGGGATTTAAACCATGCTACTGTTGGCTGTCAAAGAATTTTTCAAGAGGAGGTTGTAAAGAGAGCGAATGCTTGGGAGAATGCTGTGCTGTACCCTGCTCACAAAGCCCGTAACTTCTGAGACATTTCAGTGGCTAAAGAGGAACCTTACCTTGGTGGTGTGTGTTGAATTTGCATATTCACTCACAATGCTCTTTTTGGACTAAATGCCTTGCTCTCTAGTGAACTTCTCTGTTTACAAAAGAGCAACGAGGCAGAATAAATTAGGAACATTTCATGTCCTAATAGGGTCCAGTGGCTCCCTATAAGGCAGAAAGGGAAGTGAAGCACTGAGTGACTATATATTTCCTATATGTTTAGCTTAAAAGTCCATGGGTGCTATAATATGGAGCATTAAAATATTATTTTCCATGCTCTTAAGACTTGAATTTGCCAAATATCTCAAAGAACTATGCCTCCTAGAGAAAAAATATTACACTTTTGATTTCTTCAGTATCTTGACCAGTTTTATCAGATGTGATACAGACTTGACACCGCCTGTTTGATTTACAAGTCTTTTCTGCCATTTAACTTGACAGCAGAACCTCAGCCCAGTTCTGGTAGATTCTTTTGCCATGTTTTGTAGCTGCTCAGTGCAGCTGAGGTTTGTATCTGCCCTAAACGGGGCAGAGCCTTATGGGGTTAGGGAAATGTGCCACTTCTGTTATCCCATCAGTGCTCTTCCTAGCCTGCAGCCAGGTCCTGATGTGTGTTCCCTGCAGCAGTAGGGGACACCTTTACCACCAGCAGCTCCATCCCTTAACACCCAGTTCTCCCCCACCACCCAGTTCCAATCCCTAAACTGCTTTGCTGTGTCCTTTGACTCACCTTTCTCTAGCTCTGCATGCGAGCAGCCCTGCGCCCTTGGGTGGTTCGGAAGGGTGGCTCCGGAGCCCCGCGGAGCTGATGGAGCAGCAGGTGGCAGCATCTGTGCTGCTGCTGCCTGAGCCGGGGGCACCTGTGCAGAGGCGGGGACAGTACTGCAGGACAGCTGCAGGTCCTGCTCTGCACGTCCTGCCTGTGGCACAGAGAGCTGGGCCTGCCTCTGGGGAGCCCCTGAAAATAGCCTGTGTACGGCAGTTTGAAAACCTTTACCCCACACCGCTGAGAAACAAACATATTATTCGGACATTAATTATCACAGCATGCTAAAGTGTATATTTGTTATGCCTGTGTGAGAAAGTTTTCAGAATAATGTATACATTAAACTGAGGGAGATGCTTTGGAGGACATTAATTACAGAAAGAATGAGAGAAACCACTTCCCCTCTTTCAGGAAAATGATAAATAAATAAACAAACACATATATGAAATAAGTTTTTGTCAGTCCGTAATGATTCTTTCTCTGATGCAGATGTAAGTCTTGGTCACAAAGTAGTATGCAGATATCTCTGAGTTTGGTCTCATAGTAGGTATGAAGACATTAATGCTATTTTTCAGCTAATAGTGGGGTAATAGCATGTCAGAGAGAGAAATTCATACTCATTTGTTCAGATCATATTTGCTCCCTTATGTGAATTTTCTGTCTTTTCAGGGTAGAGAACTGGCACAAATACATCTATTTCACATTTGCTTTTATCAGATTTTTTTTAATACTTTATAAAAGTCATATGATTTAACTCCATTAATAAGAACTGTAATGCTAAGTTAGACCAAAGGTTCTCCTCAACTACATAAAGAGATTCAAGTAGATTCTCTAAGTCTTGAAGAACAGAGTACCCAGGGGATGACTGCCCTCTTGGTAAATCCTTCCAGCTTCTGACAGGTGGCAATTTAACGGCACTGCCACACTTTTCTAAGAGAAAAGGGGGCAGCTCAGAACATTTGAATTAAGTTTCTCCCTTTCTTATATTTAGAAAGAGATTCTAAGATGTTTACCAAATCTAACAAATATGTATGTAGCATTTTAAGAAAAACAAGTAAAGTGTAAAAATAAACACCATGAAAACTTTGACTTTAGTTGCTACTTGTTTGATTAATCCTCTGTTTTACTGCCTTTTAATTGTATGCAGTGGAACATCTGGTTGAAAAAGGAAAGAATGCACTGTGATCTACTGCTCCCTCATCTGGGCCCTGCTCCCAGTCAGAATAATAAGGCTACTGGCAGTGCCACACTTAAATACTGACTGTATCATCTGATGGAAGAAAACAAAGATATCTTCAAAAAATAGAAGTTATATAAGTAAGTAAGTAGCATACATATTAAATGCAGAACCACAAGAAAGCTAACAAAAAAGATTTTAAGGTTTTGCCAAGAATGTGAAGGTAACAGTCTTAATGTTTTCCAACTCCATTACCAGAGGAGTCCTGAGAGACTGGAAGTAAAGCTGTGGAGAATGGAAGCTCAGAAGCAACATTCAAAGTGGCTGTATCCACAGCTAAAAGAATTATTTCCCTTGCTAGATCTGGTGGGCTAAGTGTGAGCAACTGTTCCAAAATAAATTGTCATCAGGAAACACTTCAAGAGAAATTGATAAATTAACCAGTAACTAATTGCTGGAGCTGTGCAGTATTTCCACCAAGGGGTTTAAATGCTCAGCTTCTCAAGTGCTAGCACCAGTGGGTTGGGTTTTTGCTGATTCTGATCCTAATGTCAGCAAAACAGAACATAGGAAATATACCAGTGATCTGCTGGTGCTTCCATAAAGGTGATCATGGGAACTACAAAACTGTCAGTGTGACTTCTGTGCCAGGAAAATTAGAGGAACTGCTGTAAAAAGTAAAATCAATAGACACACAGAGCTGATGCTCTGTAGAAGCATCAAATGGATTCTGTTAAGGGAGGTTATGCCTCACAAATCTACTGGCATCCTTTAAAGAAATAAATAAAGCATGTTGATATTATTTTCATGCTTCAGTGTGGGATCAGTGTAACCTTAGATTGCAAGACTAAGGACCCTTACCCCCAAGGCAGTCTGGACTGAACTATTTCTTCTCTTCACCTGGATTCAAGCAGAGCAGGAATTCACATGATGTATATAACTTAACCATTTTATAGTAATCTTCACTCCTATAGAAATAGCAAGGTAGAGAATAATGCACATAGCTCCCACAGTTTCAATCCCATGGGTAACAGTATATAGTGTACTGAATTTTTAATAGCACATTATTCAGAGTATCACATAAATTGTTATTACTGATGTAATAAAACCTAAACCAACACAGCTGGAGAGACCAAGGTTGTAAATATACTTTTTTTTTTCTTTTTGTATTGTAATAATGTGGGCCAAATTATTTTGAAGTTTGCTGATTTTAGTTGAATTGGACTAACTCTGAATGTGTCCCTGGTCAGGTGCCTTTGCCTAATTTATATCTAAATTTTCATACAGAAGCTGCTGCATGGGACATAAGGGGAATTCTCTGTTTTACAGATTGGTTCTTCTGCCAAGGAAGTCAAACAAAAAATTCAGGTGAGGAATATCTGAACACATTGTAATTCAGCATTCTAAGTGAATGTTTTAGTACACAAACCCTCTATTACTTTAGTTCTTGTATTTTCTGATCACCCTTCTGTTTCTGCTGTAGTCCCTGGTGAAAAAGTACTCCAGGTGAGAAATATTTGCAATGTGCAGCTCAGGTTTAGCTAAGCCCACCTCAGAGACAGGGCAGGGCACACAAGGAGACCTCTTGAGAATTTGCTGTTTCTTCTCTGTGATCTCAGGGTCTATATAAAACATTTCTGTCTGTATCATGAATATGAGGAGATCAAACCCTCACCACTTATGTGTACTTCAAGCTTTTTGCTCAAAATTTTTAAGGCCTGCCATGTCTGCTGACATATGACTGTGCTGCCACTGATTTCAGGGAGAACTAAAGCAGGACCCAGAATTTTGCTTTGTTCTTGACTGGCTGGGCACACTATTGGACCTCAGGGAATAACTGATGTTACTCCACACGTATATGTTATGTACAGTTGTATAACTGAGGATAGTAAATTTCAAAGCTTGTTGTATGTGTAACACAGGCCCTGCCCGAGCATTTCTGAGCCAGTTTAATCTCTCAACAGGCGTGTTGGTTCAGAGTGGCACAGATAACATTCCACTGCAGAGGGCCCCGTGACAGGGCTGTGAGTGCTGGCACCACCTGGGAGTGTCAGGGCAATGCTGGACAGAGGGTCATGTGCAGCCCTGTTATCAACTGCACTGGGCTGCGCTGCCTTCTCATCTCTAGGAGGGGCTTATCTGCAGGTAATAACAGACAGGATGGGCAAGTCTTACTTCTTCAATGCATCCAGAGAAAGACTGTTTCAGTATATGAAGAATTTTGCTTTTAAGGCATAGATCAAATTAGTACAAACACTTTGTTTTAGCCAATTCCCTGCTCTTTTTTTTCTGCATGCTCCCTTTTCTCAAATAGCTTTGCTATTAAAAACAAAAGGCATCTTGCTAAATATATTAAAGCAGCATGAAGAAAAGCTCAAAGTATAGCCAGTGGATTTTGCAGGGATCTAAATCCTGTGTTTTCTTAAACTGAATGGGATACATTATCAAAACCTTTTATCATTCTATGGGGCACAGGTTCCCTATAGCAGCCCTGAGACTTATTAAGGCTACTTGTAGGGCTGTGAAGAGGAGGAGATCTGAGCCTACACAACTGATAAAAGGAATGTAACGTGAAAGCCAAAGATAATGACACATTTGACTCTACTGACACGCAAAAGCAAAGTTGTGTGTTTGGCAAATACATGGAGCTAACTAGGACATGATTCATGGTTCTAAAACCAAATTTCCACTGGGAAAGTGAAAGTGTTTCCTATACCTGACTCACCAACCTACCTACTTTCACCTGTCTCCCACTCTACTTGGCCCTCCAAGGAAGCCCTCTAACCACAATCTGACCCTCTGATTGAACAGAATATTCTGTAAAGAGCTGCTGCTCCCAGTGCTTTGTCTCCTCCCTCCCACAACTAGAACATTTGTTTTAAAGAGCATTTGTTTGTAATGAGCATTTGTTTGTTTTGCCTCCATGTTCCCTTCATTCCTCATCCTTTAGTAGGTGAGTTGTCAGTCTGCCTGGTTTTCATTCTTTTAATTCCCTTTCATTCAGAATTATTCACATTTGATTGCTTAAATCCTCTGTCTTTCCAGATACAAGTTTTGCTTCCTTTTGTGTGTTAAATATATAGAACATAGATGATATATTTATCTCAGGCCCCTGTATAAGAATATTAGATTGCCAGACCAAATTCCTTTGAAACTCCACAATCAAGACCTTTTAATTAAAAAAGAAAAAAAAAAAAAAGAAGCTCTTCTGAGTGCAGCAATCTTTTGTTACTTCTGCATGGTATCTATGTTCATTAAGGTAATGAAGCTATTAATTGAATATGTAAGTTCAGGTAATTAAATACAAGACTTATTTCTTTAGTTTAAAGGGTAATAATAAAAAAATTAAACTTGCAAACTAGATCACACATTTAGTGATGATGAATGTGAGCTGGAAAGTGCAATATTCCAATATGAATTAGTTAATTGCATCCATTCATTAGATGATATACATTAGCAGAAGGTCAATCCATTTGAAGCTCAATGTGTTTTACAAATAATAAATTTCAATAGGCAAATTGAAGAGAAGCTCAAAACAGAAAGTTTTTTTATGTATTTAAATTCAGAATAAAATCTCCTACACCCAAGAACATGCTCTTTGCAGCTCTGCCAAGGTCACTCTGGCCAGTGAGGGACAGATGGCATTTCAGCTGCTGGCTTAAACTAAAATACTGATTTTTGAAACTGACCCAGCTATAAAGTGAGTCAAACACTGAACTTTTTCAAGCTTTTCTGCTTTATCACTCTCACTGAATTATCTGAAGCTTGCTTAAATCCTTAAATTTGCATTTCAGTTTTGTTCTAAATTTACCAAAAACTTACCAAATTTATCTGAATCCCAGTTGCTTGAACAAATTATTCTGCCCTTTAGGCCTCTCCTTTTGTGAATTTTGTAAATTTACCAGCTGTTAATTTGCCAGCATTTACCAGTTCTACTGGGTATAAAATGGCCTATATCACAGGTAAGAAAGCTGATCTGTTTGACTCATTTTACTAAAAATTATCCATTTGACTCACTTTTAGTAAAAAAGTATTAAATCAAGTTTTCTGCATTAGACATTTGTGAATATTCAGTAATAAAATGGTTGTTCTTGATATCAGCATTTTTTTTCTGGTGTTAAAGGTAATGTAGAAAGAAGGAAAGTAAAAGTACATTTTATTCTGTTTATTTATAATTTAAGATAAATCCAGACTCAAAAAATTATTAACCAGATTTATAAGATTAAAACAATTGATTCGCTGAGATACATGAACAATCCTGAAATAATATTTTAGAGGATCCTCACAGTACTGTGGGTGTTGCTCTAGAGATCATATTGCTTAGGTGCATAACAATACAGTTTTTATGCATATATGTATATATATATATACAATTTCTATATATTACTTTTTACTTTCTATGTATAATATAGCTTTGTCTTGGGCAAGGACAGCTCCCATCCTGCACACAGCTCAAGGGGCATAATTCTTAAAGTGATTTCAAGCAGTGAGCCTTTTGCAATGGTCAGGCATAGAGACATTTAGAGAATTGATTCAATTAACCTAGAGGAAAAAAGTGCTATAACATGTGATTTATGTTTGCAGATAAATTAAAATACAAGTATCTCCTGAAGAGCATTTGCTGCCCTCATGGTCAGTAATGAAAATAGCAGGCAATTAAAATAGAACACCTGATGTTGAAGCTTTAATGTATATCTCAGAAAATGAAGTTCAGATTTCCTAAGTGGAAGCATGAGCTGAAAAATAACTTAAGGGAAGTTTTTATTCAATTGCTACTTTTCTTCCTCAAGCAATTTATAAAGTACACGAGAAATAGGAAGACATTTACTGAAGCAGGAGGCAAAGGGTACAGAGGAGTGGGATCTCTCAATCAATACTGAATTTGCATGAGGAACCAGGAATATCTTTGCTAAATGGTAGTGGAACAGCTGAGAGAAAAAGTTATATATAAAAGGACTTATGGGTCATATTGAAATAATTTTGGGGTAGATTTTGCAGTTGATCTCGAAGGAATCATTGGAAGTGTCTGATAGAGTGATGTGACTCAGTTCCTTCCTGTGTGTGACAGTGCTTTCTGGAGCTCGCTCAGGAGCATAAGAAATGTTCACGGTTTAGAAGCAGCGAGAGCGAAGAGCTCTTGCTTGGAGTGTTGTTGGAGTTGCTGCATCCGCTGCCCATTTCAGTGGTGTATCCATATGTGCTTTGGCACAGCTAATCTGCCCAAAAGACGTTTTGAGACACAAAGAGTCTCACCTCATCCTCTAGTTTTATGACTTCCTTTAGACAACAGGTACACAGTAACAGAGAGCAGAAAAATACCAATACTCTGAGAAACCCAGGAACGCCTTAATTACATCTGTATTGTCTTCAAACTTGTCTCTTACACCCATCTAGCTACCACAGGTGCTGTTCCAATCAGATGGTGTTTGTAGAAGCCAGGTCTATATCCTTATCTATTAATAATACCAGCTGATGGGGGTGGGTGGAGAAATGGAGGCTTCTAAATGCAACAAAGATATTTATTCAAATTATACATTCAGATTGCTCCAAGTATAAAACCAAAACCCTCCAGGAATTATTTTAATGTTGGCTGTATACTAGCTTAAATTCTAACACTGAAGCAAAAAATGGAGTCACTTGGTTGTTCTTCATTTTATTGACAACAATTTCATCACAGTGTGAAGACTTTGTCATTGCAGGCTGAAACAGAACATATTTGTTTCCTGATTTGCTGTCTAAATGAAAGTTTAATTAAAACCCATTCATGTGAAAGTAAATAAGCCAGTCTGACTTAATTGACAGTTGATTTAGTTTTGCAAATTTACAAAAAACCTCAAAAACCAAAAAACACCAAAAAAACTCCAACAAAACCACACACACACAAAACTGAACCAAAAACCCCAACAACAACAAAAATAAACAACCCCACAGAAATGACAGCACTGCAATAAGTGGTTTTCTATTGTGTGGAGGTGTTTAGGAACCATTGGACTGAACCTCAATGAGTATTGCTTTTGTTCTTTATTTTCTTTCTTTGCATTCACCTTTCCTTCACAAATTAATTAATTTTCTTTGGTATTAATTGTTTTTAGTGAGTTATTGTCCTAATGTCCAAGGCAATCCCTTCCACAGTAAATTAAACATTAAACATTCACTTGCATGATTTGAAGCCATGACTCAATTTGCTGTCATAGCCAGTGTGGTGCTGAAGCCTGGAAGCAGCTCCCCAGGCTGTCCCACATCAATGTCCCCCATATCTCTAAGACTAAGACTCTTAAGGGCTGCTCTTGTCCTTGGGGAGAGCCCACCCTGGCGTGGGCACCAAGGGCTGAGGTGTCTGTGTCTTCCCAGGCAGCAGAAGAGGAGCTGCCATCAGTGCCCCACTGTGTGGAAGAGCAGCAGGACACATGTGCCGTGCCTTCTGGGGAGCCCGCTGAGGGTGGCTGCACACCAGGAGCCTGCAGAACGGTGAGTGCAGTCCCCTTCTCCATCTGGGAATGCCAACAAGCCCTCAGTCTAAAGGTCTCCGAGGGCTTTTGCAGACTGAATTGCTTTTAGATGTAAGAGAAACTGTGGTTTGTACAGCAAGAAGTTGATGAAGGTCACTTAAACAGATCCAGATTTTGTGGGTTTGGGCTGCATCTGCACACACACTGGAATCCCTTCTCACCAAAATCTCCTAAATTTTATTGATCTAATAATGAAACTGTCATACAGCTTCCTCATTCCTGAAACTTGTTTAAATGCATTCTTTTTTCAAAGGAGCATATCCCCACTCTGATTTATTTTAAAATGGTTTTTAGAAGGTGTCATCCTTGTGATGAAGTGTTAGGTCTGTGTTGCCAGTGTGCCATTAAAAATTGAATTTCTGACGTTTAAATGTCTCACTCATCCCAAGTGTCACAGTTTGACAGCTCTGCATGTCACATTACAGCAGAATATTATGAATCCATTTCCTCTGTCAGGTAAAAAAAATTTAAAAAAAAAATTAAAAAAAAAAAAAGACTGAAATGAGAGGAAGCAAAATCTGCAGTCTTCTTCATTAGTGAGATGGAAATTTACAGAAATATACATGTTAACCCTGAAAGTACTTAACTGGCACTCTGTACCTTGTGCTGCCTGTCTGTGCCCAAGCCATCTTTGTCCCATGCTCCCGTACAAACACTAAGAGAATGCTGGGACAATCTCAATTGTCTGTGAACTTGTCAAACATGGAGTGAGGAATATAAAGGGCATCAACAAATAAATACTGTAGCAAAATCAAAATATGGGCAGATCCCATGTTTCATTCTTGACTATGTCAATGAAAAGGTCATATGGTGTACTTCTTGTTGCTTTGTTTTGCCAACTTTAGACAGCTGTAGCTTTCTTTGTTCATCTGTCTGGCGTGTGATAACTTTAAAACCTGTCATCTGGTCAGGTTCAAAACATGGGCAGTGTTTGCATCGGTAAGCAGAACTGCACTGATTTTGCCTAGAGTAATGGAAATCGCCTGGGCTTTCTGTTTTCCGCCTAGAAGGTTTGACCAGGGAGCGTGAAGGACTTCGACAATAAATTTCTGATGCCGGTCAGATCCCGGCTGTCATCTGGATCCATTTGGCTGCCGCTTTCCTACTAGCCTGCTGTACGGCCTTGCCCAGCCGCTTGTCTTGCACGACGTGGCCTCCCGCTAAGAGGACCCCCCAAAATAATAGCTGGCATCAGGTGGCTGTTGCTTCAACACTTTATCCTGCGCATTGAATGTGTTCCTTCCTCAGGGAGCTTTGCGGAGCGGCGCGGCCGCGGCGGGGCCTGCCCGGGCCGTGAGGCGCCGCTCCCCGCGCG